>JAHWFP010039399.1:12920-35099 GCA_023313725.1 Lithobius niger | reverse complement strand
GCATTCACTGTACTGACACCCGCAGTTCAGGAACAAAGGCAAAATTTACTCTTGTATCGCGTGACATGCTAATTGTGTCATCAGATTTCTTCCAGTGGTTTAATTTTTAATTGACTGGGTTATATGTGAAGGAATGGCACTAATGAAACTTTTAAATTAATTTCGGCCTAAACTATCAAACACTCATACCCCAACATTTTCGGGGCTAACGCTTTAGAAATGACATAGCCTCAACAATCTTAAGGCTCAAGGTCACATGGCTTCCGTTGCTGCGGTAAAAGTACGTCAATGATTACTAAACTAAAACTAAAACTAAACAGATCTTCAATAGTTGTTTTTAACACGTCGCCGAGTCATTTTTAATGAAATTATTTGTTAGTGAAGTTAATGTCTTCATTGCTGGCTCCGTACTCCTGCCTGTCTATTTGATTCTGTTTGTTTGCCCGACGTTGCGTACCCAAGCCGCTTGTATTAGTTAAGGATAAAATTTGGCATACAGTGATGCCTATACATTAGGTGCTGGAGATGTAGAATTTTGTGACATTATTTGAACTCGAAACATGAAATTCGTAACGCACCACCATTGCTAATTCGCAAACAGCGATTTGCTTCGTCCACTTTTTATTTCCACTGAAGATTCGTTTTTCTTATAAAACAATAAATTAACACTCATGGCATCTTAAAAAACATTAGTTGTTATCCCTGACGTACAACTTTTGGTGATCGTTATCATTTTATTTTTTATTAAAAATTTAGAGCGTTCTACTATATGAAGTGTAGCCTTTACAAAGTTTTCCCAAGTGAATTAAACATTTAAATGAAAAATCAACTTAATACGTCGTAACTTGCACCTTTTCCATTGACGCCTACCAGCAGTAGGAAACTTAAAGTGCCTGGAAACTAAGGATTAGCATTTATAAAAGGTAAATTGAGATTTTAAAATGGAAGAAAAAGGCTGAAACGCTTAGGACCTATTCTTTTATTTTGTTTGATGGTTGGTCGGGAGTTGAGGGGAGAAAAGAAGCTAGCACAACTTGAAATGGTTCTTGTAAGAAAGTAACTTTTGGTGTTTCGCAGTACACCTTTTGCGCTGCATTCCAAACGCCAGACAATGTAAAAGTCAGTGGGTCTAGTTAAGTCAGTGGGTCGGTTGGTAAGTTTGTGTCTGTGGGCCAAATTGGGTGACTGGTTCAAAATGGGTGAGGTTTAATATATAGACTCGCACGTCGTTTGAAATAACAATTACCTATATCTTTGCCAGGATGCGGCTATTGATTAAACATATAAGATAAGACACCAATTAATAAAGAAAGAATCGAATCGTTGAGTTCCTTTTCCACTCCACAGCTTTATTAAGTTAACAATGTGTAAGCCAGTTAAATTGCACTTCTCAGTAAATCAGTATTACGAACTGAGATTCGGCCTCTGACGCCCGACTGTACCTAATTTCACAGTGTCAATATTCAACAAATAATAACTTGGGCATTCAACATGCAGATGGTAACCCAACAGACATGGATAAACATTAAACATATACAGCCGGGGCCCAAAGCATATACCTAAAGCTTCAAATGCTTAGCCAGTAACCTTTAAGCTCTACCACATCAAAAAGTACATGTTCATTTGGATATTGCTGGAATGGATAATGCGCTTGAAAACAAGTTAAATGAAATTTCCGTAAGTTATAATAGTAACAATAGATTATTAGTGGCTTTACTGTAAGGTTTGACCTCATCCCTCCATGTTAAAGCCGAAATTTCGATTCCTTGTGTCTCTGCTGTCTTTCAATATCTTCCACTCAAATTTAGTATATGGGCTTTGTTGGACTAAAGGTGAACATGTGCCCGAAGTTTCATTAATTTCCAATTTGTCACATCGGAGATCTTTACTTGAGTTGGAATCGTGATTTAAATTTTTGGCTTGTCCCTATTCTTGTTCTTATTGGCATGACACGTTTCTACCAAACTCTCTACAGATCAAACTTGTTGTCCTATTAACTGATCAAAAAACGGCTTCGCCGTTTAGAAAAAAAACATTAGAGCTCGTATCCCCATACTCACAGCCCTGAAGGTACACGAATAAAAACGGATTAGAGTTCACTCGAACGCAACGAACTATAATTTAAACTATAATTTGTTTTCATTTTTTGTATGCATTTTTATCTTTCAATTTTGTAGCGTTGTGCTGTTTATGGCGTCTATTTCGTATGTGTTTGTGGGTTTACGTTTTGCGAATTGGAGTTCAAATTATAGTTCGTTGCGTTCAAGTGAACTCTAATCCGTTTTTATTCGTGTACCTTCAGGGCTGTGAGTATGGGGATACGAGCTCTAATGTTTTTTTTTCTAAACGGCGAAGCCGTTTTTTGCTCAGTTAATTTGTTGGCTTTTTTCACTTCCATTTTATATGTGTCCACTGTCCACCGATTTTTATTTTCGAAAAAACGGAACATTAGAAATGGATACTTATGTTTAGGTTCCGCCGAAGGTTTGTCCCATGATTATTATTTGATGGCAACACATTAGCATATTTCTGGATTTAGCATGCGTCATCTCGATGAGTAGTTGATTCTGGATTGTTTCAGTATCGTGGCAACAATCGGGGAAGCAATTCAACTGGCTTCCCGAAGCCCGCATTGAAAAAGTAAATAAGTCACTCAGTCATGTCGGCCGTCTAATTTTGAGGAGGCCTCAAAATTTAAGACTTCGCACCCTTACGGTTTAAAACTTTAAGATTTAAGGAAAAATCAAGATCATTTAATTTTGGTTCTCTACAACGAGCTAGCTAACGCAAACAACGACAATGTTAGTTTCCCGGCATCCCACCATTGTTGCATCTTGTTCGAGTGAGCTATCATCCGATACTGTGCGCCTCGCCCATTGTTCACCTATTGTTACATGTTGCAGCATTGTAACATTTGGACATTGTTAACCGCTCCGCCGCCTCCGCCTCCTCCTGTTCAATTTTCTGAAATTCTCGTGCGCAAACGAACTCTAATAAGCACTCTTGCCGGCAGTGCTAATAAAGCTGGTTCTTAAGCTGGTTCTTATAGCTCCTTTTACAGGTATTGTTCTGTTGATGTGCCCTTTCCATAATGCCTTTTCTAAACGACCAGAGTGATTATTTTACATTGTTATTATGCAACAATGCCAATCAGCAAACGCCAGCTGCAAGCGTAAACTGACACTGAAGAATGAAGGGTTTGTTTTCATTGGTTTGTGCAAACCGTAATACAGAACATTAAAACAAGCTAATAACTGCATGGTACGCCAAAGAAGCACAGATTAGAAAACAAAACGAACTCGTTTGATGTTTAAGGTAATGTTTAACTGATCCGAAGTCAAAACAGCAAAGGAACACAAATAAACTTAGTGTAAGGTTTCAGATACTGCAGTGCTGCTGCACTGTTTAGTCCACGTGAAACCATACTGCTGTGTCCAACCATTATACACGTAAATGCAATAATTAAAGCCAGAGGCCAAATTTCAAAACTTTTCATGCCCAAACAAACGAAGAATAATGTAAGACCACACAGTCGACTACTTTCTTGACTAAATTTTTCAGTGTTCTTCAGTCACGTCATCTACTTTCAGTTCATCTCCCTACCGGTGATACATATGCCATTTTTCAAGATTTTCAAGCTCTATTCCAGCATGGAATTTCATTATTACTTTCCAGAACACTTCCAGGTTTTCAAGGACTCGCACGAACCCTGAATCACCTACAGAGATCACGCTAAGACGATTAGATTTTAACATTTTCGAGCGATGTCGTTTAGCCAAGTAGAAAGCACCAATCATTAGCTGATCGTTCGTGTGCCAAAATAAAAATGGTAAAAAAAAATTAGAATACAGCAGTAAGGCCTCACGTGGACTAAATAGTACAGCAACACTGCAGTATCTGAAACCATGGACTTATATACTATCACACTATGTGTGATGGACAAACCACGCAACGCTGCTGCGCGGGGCAGGGCTCATTCCCGAGACAAAAAACAATGACCAATGCGCATGCTCACATGACGTCACTTCCCTCTTGCTGGCCTGCTCGCAAATAACTTTTTTTACACGGGCCGTCTGGATCCCAGGCATCGTCGGATCTCCGGCGTCATTCGGATTATGTAACCTCGCTCCCAGAAGTTCTCTGCCCTCACACCAGCTGACAAATCATACATGGTGGAAAACGGCGCCGATTTAAGTGAGTCCAAGCAAGATTAATTCCACCATTGCAATATACGCTATTTGCAATGCTATTTCACGAAATAATCGGGAGTTGACAAAAAACGATGTTGATTTGGAGCTTAACTTTGCACCGGTTAATTCTACGTATGTCAACAAACGAGCAGTCGCATTAAAATGCATGCACGCTATCTGACAACTTTCATTGTCAAAGTATTAACTACGTTTTGTTTCGCTAATCCAAGTTCTACACAAGCTTCAAGGGACCACGTGGTAATTTAACTATACCAGTTTTTGCCTGGTTTTTGCCATGCTTCGATTGTCGAAAGTAATAGAACCGGAGGAGGTCGTCCCAAAACAAGCTTTTTGTGACGAGCCCCTGGGAATAGAACTGCCGAAATTACGAGACGCTTCTGTCGATTCAACCTTGGCGTGGTCAACAGTTTTTCGTGTGAGTTATGTGGTTTATTTCAAACACAAGTGGGGCTAAAACAAACACTCGTCTTATTACTTTTTTTATACTAATTAAAAAAAAATTAAACGTGTTAATTCAATATTTCACAATTATTTTCTTAGTTTGGCTGTTGGGCAGCTGAATTTGGATGGCTTGCCTGCGTTACTTGTTGTTGCCTAGCAACCAGTAGGCGAGAATGTGAATGATGCGTTGTGTTGCGAACCTGTTTTTTTTTTTTTTTTTAATATTTCTACTGGAGTTAACATTTTCTCACTTCACACTATGTTATGAGAGGAACCATAAATTATCTATCTTCAATGTTAAAATTATTTTATTTGTTTTGCGTAGTCATAACAACGTCTCGAAACGAGATCGCATCACATCATTCCAATTGAATTCAATGCAAATACATGGATGTGCTCGATCGTCCCCAAAGTCTAGGTCCCTGCCCAAGCTCGTAATATAGCACTGCCAAACCATACGAAATACATATAGAAGCATCCTTGGCCCAAGTGAGTAGTAACCAGTATGCGGAGCTAATTCGCACATTTTTTATCAATGAATCGACTTTATCGTAATATTTAATATTTCGCTCGATCGTTCATAGGTGTTAACATGTTTTTGAACAACCCCTGATCAACTACCGTACTCATTTGAACGAGCGTTCCCGCGGGTTTGCCTACTACTAACCGGAGAAACGTCTTCAAGTTCATCTTCCCGTGAACGCTCGCAATGTGAAGTCGATTCATTGTTGAACAATGTGCGAATTAGCTCTGAATACTGGTAGCTGCTCACTTGAGCTCATTTGAATCGGTGCCGTTTTCCGCCATGTTTGATTTGCCAGCTAGTGTAAGCAGAGAACTTCTGGGAGCGAGGTTACGTGATCCAAATGACGCCGGAGATCCGAAGACGCCTGGGATCAAGAGGGCCCGTGTAAAAAAAGTTATTTGCGGCCTGCTCTGGTTTGCTCGGCGTCCATTTTGTAATTGTCGGTTCGATGTGGAGTGTTTTTGATGACGTGGTCGTTCGCTACTGCAACCTGTATCGGATCTCAAAAATAACAAGCGCTGTTCAAACTAAAGTTTAATGATGGTATGGAACGTTCAGCAGGAAAGGTACCGCGACCGCGTGAAAGGTTAGCAGTGGGCTGTAGAATTTATTCGATTTATTCTAAAGTATCGTTGCTCGTTGAAAGGCCTGGCCGACGGGAATCCACTGCCGACTACGGCATGAATGAACGGCCGATGCGCGTTGGCAGCTTGCGGCAAACATTGTGCGTAAAGTTTGTGTGTTCGCTGCTTCATCGTTGTCAACCTGTATCGTACCTCAAAAATAACCAGCACTGTTCAAACTCAAGTTTGATGCTGGTATGCAACGTGCAGCGGAAATCTACTGCGCGAAGGGTAAGCAAAGGACCGGAGAATTTATTCGATCCGTACTTTCCTTACCTAGCCGCAACGTTGATAGGCAGATGCGCGTAGGCTACACAAAAGTATGTTGGCAGGCACAGATTAGAGAACAATCTGTGATGGCAAGTTGCAGCGAAAGTACGTGTAAATTTGGAGAAAAAAATGCAAGAAAATTCGATGGAGGGGGAATATGCTTTTAGGACAATATTGGTGTATTTGAAAGCAAAACCAAATTTCTTACGTAGTTTATTTGACTTCTCTTCTATTCTCTCACCACCCCTCTTCCACAAAGCGAAATTCCATTTCTTTCCTCATGCAGAAAAATGTATGAAGAAACCGCAAGAAAAAAAACCCAGTGATATGCAATGGTCAATACTGTGGGAAAAAAACATGTGGAGGACATTTTTTTTAGTAGGCTGTAACCAGCATTCTTATTTAATTACTGTGTTCTAACGGGTTACAGCATACACTTACTTAATGCACTTTATTCCTCCAATTACTCCACCCCCGCCCCCCCTCCACAACAATAAAGAAATAACTTTATTATTTTTCCTATTTCCACACTGGAAGAACTCTTACACAAGCAGCCACAAATAGCTTGCCAGTAAAAATATAAACAAGCACCCGTTGTAGCAGTTTCACTGCAATTGCATTTATTTGGGGAAAAATGCAGGAGCGAAGCAAACCCGCCCCCCCCCCCCAAAAAAAAATCCTCTATTTTGTAATCTATGTCCCTATTTGGAGAAAAAGTATCAGAGATACAATTACCTTCCCCCCCCCCCCCAAAGAAACCCACTTTTTTGTTAAGTGTCCTTATTGGAAAAAAAATAGGAGGAGAGCAATTCCCTTCCTCCCTTTTCCCCCGAAAACCTTGCGTCATCTATTTCCTTAATTTGGGAAAAAAAATAGGAGTAGAGCAACTGCCTCCCCCTAAAAAAAACCTTGTTTTGTCATCTTTTTTCTTATTTGGAAAAAAAGTAGGAGTGGAGCACACCGCCGGGCCCCCAAACAAAAAACCCTATTTTGTCATCTCTTTCCCAATTAGGAAAAAAGTAAGAGCTGAATAATTTTTGACAATAGCAAGAGCAACAAAAAACTATTTTATTATTTGTTTCTTTATTTGGACAGATAAAGTACGAAGGAGCAATTGCCTCTCCCCTTTCACCCATCCCCCACACAAAGAAAAGTCGTACACTTCCTTTCTTGGAAATAAAATAAGTAGGAAGGAACAACCAAAACAAACTGCAGTTCTTCCTTTGACCACTACGTTCTCTTAGTCTGTAAACGTCATTGTAACTATCGACCATGGTTGAGACACGTGCTATCTTGCTCTTCACGTGTTGTGTAAACATTAGAAAGTGGCCGCCACCGGATGATGGTGATGATAATGGCGGAAGTACACACCCTGTACCACGTTCGCGTGAAGAGTGGCGACTTCAGGTCTCCAGCTCCATGCTGAAACCTAACATGAAAGTTTATTTGTGTTCCTTTGCTGTTTTGACTTCGGATCAGTTAACCCTTACCTTAAGCATCAAACAAGATCGTTTTTGTGTTCTAATTATGTATGTACTTAGCTTTGATAACTGTAGCTCTTATAACTGGACAACCTCTCGCAATAACCGTAATTAGACTTCTCCCTAACAGTATGTTCCCAATTACTTACAGCTCAATAAGAAGTCAAGCATGGTGATTGGTGGCTCTCTGGTTTATGTTGTTCTAGCCCTAAATCTGGTGGTTTAAGGAGAGGCTTAGGTGGCTTAGGTTAGGTTCAAGAGAGGACAAGCTTTCCAACTGTTTCTTCGCTATTTGGGATACGTTTAACCGGAAAGGTGGCCTGTTTCCTGAGGGCCTAGCTAGCCTGATTATAATGTTGGTGAAATCCTACGGTGTCAATTACAATGTTATTGGATGAGAAAGGCTTACGTAATGGAAAGTAGACCAAGTGAGGTGACGCTATGTCTGGCCTATTTCTCTCGGCAGCCTACGTGACAGGAAGTAACTGAACGTTAGCTAAATTACTAATAGGAGCAAAAGTCAACTAGATCTAAACGGGAGCTGAATTCTTAATAGGAGCAAGACTTGCATTAAATAAATAAAACAAAAGAGAGGGATATACCTAAATGTTATGTTATGGATATGGTCTAAAGGGTTAATATACTCATATGTATACTGCAGCTAATTAGCAGAATTAGGGGGTAATCACCCCATAACAATTAGGTAGCGCGTTAAAGTTTAGCTAAGATTTTTTAAACCAATGTACCATCAGATAAACGAGACTTAATGACCTACTGATTCGAGGGCTGCTGACCAGTCCCATCTGTGTTCTATTCCACTACAGAAGCCTTTTATTCCAAATGTTTAATGCAAACATAACGCAATTCGAGTTGCGTTGATAAAAAGCGGACCTATACTTGACGTTTTCATTACTATATGGGTTGATTAATTTCGATTCTACTAAATTTTTTGAATTGCGAATTGACAGCTGTACACGTGGACACCCGTATAAACTTGCAGTCAGTACCTTTCATACCGACTGTCGTAAACATTTCTTTGCAAATCGTATCGTGACCATATGGAATGATCTACCTAGTGAGTTGGTGATGCTACCATCTCTTAAATCCTTTAAAGTGGGACTCCGGCAACGTGATTTGAAAAAGTATTTGTCTCGCCCTTTTTAGCTGGTATTTTTTAATTTTTTAATTAATTTTTTATTTTTAATATTATTATATTTATATTTATCAAATTGACGATTTGTTGTATTGACAATGAATTTTTTTTACCGTTTGATTAGGTGGGGTATTAGTAGTCATAACTTGCCCTTCCCCTCGCCTTTTGCTGTTGCTAGCAATAAAGTTTATTATTATTAGTATTATTATTATTATTAGTATTATTATTATTATTATGGCTAGTATAGGCTACTCTCAAAAGATAAATACACCAACTAGGGAGGAAATTAGAAACAATAACGTAATAAGATCCTGTATTGACTTAATTTATTGTAAAAGTAAAAATTGGATGTGCGATTCCTTTGTTGTAAAAATTAAACTAGCTGATCACTACTTTACAGCTTTCAATGCTTATAATCGTTCCTCTGAGAGGAACCATGAAAACCATTCTAACCTAACTCAAAAAAAATCTGTATATTTCCACAAAGGTATCATTAAACAGTTGCAAAATCAAAATTGGAATTTTCTGAAAATGTTTACCGACCCCAATGAAATTTATGAGCAAATTGAAACTAAAATTAAAACCTTTTATATTGACAACCAAAAAAGGGATATAAAAAAAAAGGATACCAACGAAGGCCAGACTAATAACATATATAAAAAACTATTTAAATCAGAATGGATGACAACTAAACTTTTTAAAAAAATAAATAAAAAAAACAAACATTGGAATAAAATTTCGAGAATGTCTAACCTTCCGCACGACCTATTAAATAATTATAAAAGGATGAAAAATGAGATACGAAAGAAAATTAACGATGTCAAACAAACATATTACCAGGAATACTTTATTAAGAATAGAACCGATGGAGCAAAAATATGGGAAAAAATTAACTATTTGTGTGGAAAATCGGTAAAAAAAAGGTAGCCTAGACGAATTTATCAAAACAGCCTTCCAGCCAGAAAACACAGAAACAGTGTGCAATAATTTTGCATCGTTCTTCCATAATGAGGTTCCAAACTTTAAAAAAGCAAAAAAAAAAGGGTAAGAAAAGAAGCATAACTCGGTCGAACGGACATTCTGTTGGAAACATACCAACAATACAAATAATTGAACCCAATTTTTTGGAAATACTTGCTATCCTAAATCAAATTAAAGTAAAAAAATCATGCGGCCATGATGGTTTCCTGCTTGAAAATTTTCTTAAATCAAAAGAACAAACGGCTGAGTTCCTGGTCATCCTGATTTCGGCATTCATTAAAACCGAAATTTGGCCTACTAACCTAAAACATCAAATTATTAGGCCAATTTTTAAAAAAGGTGATAATAACCAGTATTGTAATTACAGACCAATTGTCCTATTATCAGTCCTCGACAAAATCATTGAAAAGTTTTTTGCCAACAAAATACAATTATTTTTAAAAAGTTTAAAATTATACACGAATGCCAATATGGCTGTCACCAAAGTAAAGGAACCATGGACGCCCTGAATGCTATTAATAATAAAGTAACACAAGCTCTTAAAAACAGTAAACATGTACGGGCAATTTCAATTAACCTTAAAAAAGGCTTTGATACTCTCGACAAGGAAGTACTTCTGAAAAAATTATGCAAAGTTGGGTTTCGTGGGAAATTTTGGGGTATACTACAAAGCTATTTAACAGGTAGGAAGAGCAGTGTAAAAATAGATGAAAATCAAAGTGAATGCCAACCTATCACGTATGGCAGGACTTTGATAATATAAATAAGTACTTTGTCGAAAACGAACTTTTTATTAGTAAAGAAAAAAGTTTTTTGATGCATATCACAACTTCACATACACCAAAAAGCAATGGATTTAACATACAACTACACGAAGATGACTGTGACACTAGGCTCAGTTGCAACTGTCCAAAACTCACACAGGTTGACAGCTTAAGATACCTGGGAATTATTATAGAAGAAGATTGGAAGTTCACCAAACATATAGATACACTCATTAAAAAAATTAGAAGTATGATTAGAAGTACACCCTAAGAGAGTCCCTTGACCCAAAAACTAAATGTGTGCTGTTTGAAGCATGGATACTTTCAGTTGTACGATATGCTTGCACAATCTTTGGCTCTACTTCGAACTGGTATATTGAACGCTTATAAACATTTTTGAATAAAGCAATAAAAACACTGTTTGGTGGCAATAGCAACAAGACAACTAAAGAGCTAACTAAAGAGCTTATACTGGAACACAAAATTTTATATAAATTAACTGTTATTAATAAATTTTTTTTTGACCAAACATTACAAAATAAAATTGCGAGACCAACACGTAATAATACGGCTTGGCTTAAAATCCCAACCTGGAGAAATTCATATGGAAAAAGAAATATCGCTTTTGTCCTTCCTACAATTTTAAATGAATTACCATTGAATTTAAGAACAAACCTAAGAACACATAATATTAATAAAACAGTAAAGAACTGGTTAATAAACAACTAAAAATTATCCCTACTTGGACACCTAAACTAGTGTGAGTGACATAATTTACTGCATTTTTAATATATATATAAAATTTATAGGCAAGTCTTTTCAAGCAACTTAATGAACGCTGTTAATATTGTATGAATTAATATTGTATGTTAATATTGTATTTTTTCGATTCTGTTTTCTCTTCAGAGCACATACAAGCATTGTTTGCTTCGTGCCTTGGTTGTTTACAATTTTGTATACATACTCTGAATAAAATTATTATTATTATTATTATTATTATTATTATTATTATTATTATTATATATTAGTATGTTATTAAAAAGAATTTTACTCCGTTGTGTTCAGCTAATTTTGTCTAACGTGTGACATAATAATAGCCATCATGGCTGAGGGGTGGGAGAGCTCAGTCTAGTTGTGTGAAGTTGCTGATTTAGTTGATGACTGGAAAGGGGATCCTGGCAAAGTCTGTGCCAGCCAATAGTGTGAAAGATTTCCACGCTCCTTCAGCAGCTGTGGAACCCATTCTGGACTATTCTGGACATTATCTCAGCCGCCTGCGATGACCCGAAGGTTCCCCGCTCTTACCCTCAAGTTTGCTCCTCTCTTTACTATAGCATCAGTTTGTACCAAGTTACGGAAACGGGTTGGATCTTCAACGCAAAACCAGGGGGGTTCTATAGAGAGTAGAAGTTAACTGAGGTTCACAACTTAATTAAACCTGGGTGGTTGGTTAATCCCTATCAGGTCGGCTTGGATTTGAGTCTGACCGGCCAGTTATGTCCCGTTTTGCCAAAAAGAAAGCAGATTAGCAACTTTTGCCTCAGGGGCCAATCCCGTTTCGCCAAATACTGTTCACGAAATTGTAGACACACGAAACATTAAAAACATTTAAACACGAACATTTATAGACAAACAGCCGTTTTGCAGAATCCCGTTTTCCAGAATAATTTGTTTCAAATTACGTGCCTCGCTCGCGCGACCGGACTCGCTGCGGCTAAACACATAACATCAGAAACCGCAACTATCATAAATTATTTCCAATTAAGTATGCCTCTTTAACTTCTGCAATATTAAACTTTTGAAGAATATTTTGATTCTGCGAAACGGCATTCTGTAAAACGGGAATTTCCGTTTGGGAAAGGGTGACCACCAGGTGTATAACAACTATCCTTAAAGGAGAACATTGACATTGACGTTGTGACGACCAAGCATTCTAAACAATATTTAAAGTACACGTTTTTCCGTCTGTATTGTCGATTTTCAAAACTCAAATCAATTGGCCCTATTCTACCACGGCTCGTCTCTTTTAAATGTTTGCCTTTTAAAGCCTCATTACATAGAAATAAAGTATTAACTTTCGTGTAGTACGTAAAATTTTGTCAAATTCGTTTTGGCGAATCGGGATTTGGCGAAACGGGATTGGCCCCTGAGGCAAAAACTGTTAACCTGCTTTTTTTTTTGGCCAAACGGGATTTGACATAACGGGGGTTCACCGACCGGCCAGATATTATTTGGCAAGAGCACCAAACGTTCCTATAACTACCTCACAATTATTGGTTACTTATAACTAACTTACGCCTCTAGAGACCATACGAACCTGTTTGAGCTACAGCACAAGAAGGGAGACCAACGATAATCGTAACTCTTAAAAGGACACCCAGCCTACCTTATAGCAGCCACGCGCTGATCGTCATCCGCGCAAATAACATCGCAAAGGTCAACTGAGATAGTAGGTGTGTTCCTCGCACCTAAGAACGCAGCTACTGTCTCAATTGGCATTGCACACAATAGACGAACCAGCACGAACGCAATAATCGTGTCGTCACAAACCGCCATGATTCTCGTATTTTAACTTCACAATTTATAATTTTCTAGGATAGCATCTTATAATTTTACTTCGGCGATCTATTGGAATAATTTATGTTAATTTATACCAGATTAATCTTTTAGTTTTTTGATCTCATGGTAATTATTAGCCAAATTAGTACATGCACACAGAGATGAAACGTCATGGTTATTGTAAGCATGCAAAGGATCATATACTGCGGGACGCAGTAAATATAGTTAATTATTATTCTACAGAAAATCTCCTAGATGTTAAAACGGATTTTTACCTAGGTATTGACAAACCGTAAGGAAATAGACCTATGGGGCCATACTTGATGTTGAGAATCGAGAAAAATTCGCGCTGATAGGACTGTCCTTTTAACGGTAATAACCGAACATGGCCGCTGGTCTGTTCCAATTTAGGGCCTAAATCATGACGTCACGACGCAAAAATAATCAAAGGCTGGAGTAGTTACAGGGTTTGCATTCCCATAAGAAGTAAATTCATGGTGACTGTAGAAAACAGCATGTAAAATGTCAACAACAGCACGAGGAATGACCAAAACACATTTGTGGAAATGTTGGCTTCAGTGCTTAAAATAAAACCTTGAGCAGCTGTGTGAATTTGTTGATTGCGTGTTATAAATTACAGTAGGGAATAGCAAAAGTACCGAAATTGTTAAGGGTTCGACTAGCACATGTATATGTACAGGTGTTTGTAGCACATGTAACAAATTGGTGTTCGCCGGTCGAGGTTCGAACAAATATTTCAAGAGATTAGATGTGCCGTTTGCCATAGAAACATACTGTCTACGTCAGCTAGTGATTGGTGCCTCCCTTCCTGGGATCAGTGAGCAAGAAAGAAGTCCTTTCTGTGAAAGGTTACTAACTACAGAGATCAAGCATGGTAGCCGCAGCCCTAAATAAATTTTCCACTTCCGGTTCATTTAGGTCGAATGCCAGTGGCTACATGTGCTGCAAACATGGGCGCAAACATGTGCTAGGCGCGCATTTATCCATGGCGTTACTTTTACTATTCCTATCTGTATAATTATTACATACAATAGACCGATTCACAGAACCCGTAGGGTATACGTCATGGAGTGAAGGCAACATTGACTCAAGTATGTTTGGTTAGAGTCCGTGCTATTGTTGACCGATTTATATGCTGTTTTCTGCTTTCACCATGAATTGACTGCCCGCACATTATCTCAAATTGGGACTAATGCCCTAATGCCCTATTGTTTTCCTCTGTGTTGCATTTTTTTGAGTCGCCCGAAGGGCAGCTGGATATTTTTGGCCGCTGCCTAGCCAATCTGCTGGGAAAAAAATGGCTAAATAGAAAATTTTGAAACTATAATGTTTGAAAATGAAACGAAACAAGTCACGAAATAAGTTGTGACTTCTAGTGGTGAACTGCTCGAATGTCTTATTTATCAATTTGAAAAAAAAAAAAAATGTTTTTCTGCCAGCAACTTACTTACGCGTGCAGTATATTTGTTCGGACATTAAACTAATGGTTACTTTCAGTATTTCGATTTGGCGTTTAAATGATAAAGGCAGAGAGCATGGTTGAGGTAAAAGTGTGGGAGCCACAATAGGTTGTGTGGTAATTTTCACGTCTACGAAATTTGACTTCTGATATCGATTCTAGGGGTTGCCAGCATGCATTTTTTATTGGTCACGTGATATGATTCACGTCAGTTTGGCGGCCATCTTGAAATATCCGATATCAGAGAAAAATGCATTTTCCCTTAGTATCTTCAATACCAAATAACTTAGAGCATCCGTATTTCACTAGACATTAATTTCCATGGTTTGCAAACACGATACGAACAGTCAAAAGAGCAAATTAAATTTCAAAATGGCCGACATCCGCCATTAAGCAAAAATTTATTTTAATTTATATCTACACTATTAATAGAATTAGGACGTTCATTTTTTTCCAGTCATATGTTTTAAAGGTCCTTCAATGCAATAAAATTAGTTTCATGCTTGTGAAGGCTTTAGAAATTTACTATTTTAATACATGAAACAATACTTCAGTGTAGGGCCATGACTAATTAAGTACAATGTTAGGATTTTGGCTTCCAGTTATAGTCAGGGAGCAGTTGTAGGTAATTTAGGGCTCATGTGCATAATTTTCCAAGTTTTGTTTTCCACTTGGGAGTTGTCGTTTACATCCCATGGAAAAGTTTTCCACAGGTTGACACCTTGGCAATACGCATTTAATGTATTAGGCATTAAAGATGGTGACCAAAATGACCCCAAATTTTGCCATTTTGACGATTATGCAAGAACCGTTAGTGATACACAAAAACGGTTGTCTTAAAGTTGTTGGCAATAATGTAATATACAATGTCATTCCCATACATTTTTTTTTCATATCGCTCATGTTTTTCGAGAAAAATGGATTTTAGGCCATTTTGGGACTATTTTAAGGCTAACAGACGTCTCAATTTGTCAAATTACAACTTTCAACTGCGGCTGCGTCGTTTATGATTCAGGTGGGTGGATCAAATTAGATTCATTCTAAAGGTGGGAGTGTGTTATTTGCAACAAGGGTCGTTGAAAGGGATTTCGACTGTTAGGAACCGAGCTAGGCCCGTCTTACTAGGGGCTGGTATCAGAGTCGCCATTGGATTTTTCGCTCATTTTAAACTTTCAACTACTATTGAGACGAGTCTAATTTAGATAGGTGTCTCCAATTAAATTCATTCGAAAGTTGGTGATGCCGTCTTTACAACATGGGAAGTTGAAAGGATCTATGCCTATTACGAAGCGAGCTAAGATCGGTTTTACTAGGGACTGGCATAACAGTCACCGTTGGACTTATCGCTCATTTACAACCTTAAACTGGTACTGAGATGTTTATAATTTAGGTAAGTGACTACAATTAGAGTCATTCGAAAAGTGGGCATGTCTTCTTTGCAAAATGGGTAGTTGAAAAGGTCTACGACTGTTAAGAACTGAGCAACGCTCGTTTTACTAGGGGCTGGTGCAACAGTCACCGTTGGACTTGTCGCTCATTTAAAACTTTTAACTGGTGCTGAGACGTTTCTAATTTAGGTAGACCCTTTCAACTACCATTGTTGTAAATAAGGCATCCCTAATTTTCGAATTAACCTAATTGGAGCCTTCTACTTACATTAGAAACTTTCTCAGCACTAGTTGAAAGTTGTAAATTAGTGAAAAATTCAATGGTGACTGTGATACCAGCCCCTTGTAAAACGGGCACAGCTCGGTACCCAACGGTCGTAGACCCTTTGAACTATCATTGTTGCAAAGAAGATGTTCCCACATTTCGAATGAATCTAGCTGGAGTTATCGACCTAAATTACACATGTCGCAATAGACGTTGAAATTTGAAAATGAGCGAAAAATCCAACGGTGACTGTGATATCAGCCCCTAGCAAGACGGGCGTAGCTCGGTTTCTTACAGACGTAGACCCTTTCAACTACCCTTGTTGCAAAGAAGACAGCCCCACTTTTCGAATGAATCTAATTGAGTCATTTACCTAAATTAGACACGTCACAATACAGTTGAAAGTTGAAAATGAGCGAAAAGTCCAACTGTGACTGTTATACCAGCTCCTAGTAAAACGGGCGTAGCTCTGTTCCTAATAGTTGTTGCAAATAAGATACTTCCACCTTTCGAATGAATCTAATTGGATCCACCCACCTGAATTAGAAACGACGCAGTCGCAGTTGAAAGCTGTAAGTTGAAAAATTGAGACGTCTGTTATCATTCAATTAGCCAAAAAATGTCCGAAAATGGCCTAAAATCCATTTTTCTCGAAAACCATGAGAGATATGAAAAAATGTATAGGAATGACATTGCAGATTACATTACTGCAAACAACTTTTATATCAACCAATTTTGTGTATCACTAACGGTTCTTGCATAATCGCCAAAATGGCAAAAGTTGGGGACATTTTGGCTGCCATCTTTAATGCCCAATACATTAAATGCGTCTTGCCAAGGTGGCACCATGTGGAAAACTATTCGATGGGATGTAAACAACAACTTCCAAGTGAAAAATAAAAGTTGTCAAATTGTGCACAGTAGCCCTAAATTACCTACAACTGCTCCCTGACTATAATTGGAAACCAAAATTGTAATATTGTACTTAACCAGTCATGGCCCTACACCGAAGCATTGTTTCATGTATTAAAATAGTAAATTTCTAAAGCCTTCACAAGCATGAAACTAATTTTAGTGCATTGAAGGACCTTTAAAACATACGACTGGAAAAAAATGATCGCTATAATTCCATTAGTAGTATAGATATAAATTAAAATAAATTTTCGCTTAATGGCGGATGTCGGCCATTTTGAAATTTATTTTGGTGTTTTGACTGTTCGTATCGTGTTTGTAGACCTTGGAAATTAATGTCTAGTGAAAAATGGATGCTCTAAGTTATTTGGTATTGAAGATATTAAGGGAAAACGCATTTTTCTCTAATGGCGGATATTTCAAGATGGCCGCCAAACTGACGTGCTTCATATCACGTGACCAATAAAAAATGCATGCTAGCAACCCCTAGAATCGATATCAGAAGTCTGATTTCGTAGACGTGAAAATTCCCACACCACGTATTGTGGCTCCTAGACTAGGTGGGTACAGATTGTTGATTTAAATCTTGTTTTCACATACTACGAATAAGCCACAGAAAATTTGCTTGAAGCTAATTCGTTACACTGTACCATAAAATGACTTAATTCTGTGCGCCCACCAAGAATCAACAATAACGCCCGTCGTATTTAGATAAAATGTATACGAGCCTTGCGGCCTCTATACACTTGCATCAAAAAAAATAACAGTGCGACCGAAAAGAGTGAAACTTCGTTGATCTCGAGACTTTGGTCGCCTGACAATATAAATATAACTATTGATGACACAACTTGACGTTTTCTTCTTTCTGTATAATAGTGCATGCTGTTAGTGCAAAAATATTTCATTTCCGGCAATAAGCTGCATATTGCACATGGAAGCTGCTCACAAGCTGTAGTTTGCAAATCCGCCAAGTGAGTGACACTCCCGGAAGTGACGACATATAGCCATGATGATGTCATTAAAATGACCACCACGTGATGTATTAAATCTCTATTATCTTCGCAACTAATTTATCAATACCATCGTACGACCTATTGTTGGAAAGATAATTAATTTGCTAAAAGAAATGCCGGAACAATCTGCGTCGTAAATCTATTACTTTCTGCGTAATTTAAAGAAAAGCACATTATGACGTCTTCAAAATGGCGACCATTCAATATAATCTCGTGTATCTTCGGAACTAATTGATTAATCTTATCTTGCGACATATCGTTGGAAAAAAATAATTTAATCTTCTAAAGGAAATGCCTGAACAGTGCATCCCGTAAATATTTTAGTTTTTGTTTAATGTGAAGGAAAACATAATATGCTTGTTATTATTGCCGCTTTATATGTGGTTCTTTTGGAAACGGTAGTGTCATATTGTTCACAGAGCGTCACTTGAGCAGTGACCTTCACAGGAGCACGGAAGTGTACAGGAAAATCATTGTTTAACATGACAGCTCGTACCTCTCTTAGTACACTCGCAAGTCTATAGAGGCTACGTTACCCCAGCAGTTGTCATCCATCCCAGACTATCAATGCAGCCGATTCCTGTTGCCTCCCCTGAAACGACTGTCTGAACTGTCATGTCATCACCTTGATTCTGATAACATCATTCTGCAGAATATGATGGCCTGCAATGCTAACCTTGTGTGGGTACCTACTTTGTTTGACGTGCGATGACTTCGGAATGATGTGTGCCCTTCCTGGTGTTGCAACACAGGCTTGATCAAAGTTTTCATTCTGGAAACTACCTGCTAACTCACACCCAATCATTGAAATTACTGCTATTTCTATGTGCAGCTTTGTGATGGATGATCGGCCTTAAACTGTCGACGCGCCATTAAGCCTCATTCCCCCCCCCTTAAACTGGTCTTTATAATGGATTAATCTTCAGAAGAATACCTATTATAATGCCCATGGCACGGCGAACCATGGATGAGGAAGTGATGTGCATTTTCCTTTCAAACCATCATGGATGTTTTTACGGAAATGGAAGGCTACCCAGGATCATACTTTACGTTTGTGGTCAGCCTTGCTTCTGGTGGATTTTAACCACTCGATCATTTCCACGGGTGTATCAATAGTTTTTCCTTTGCTGGTGTAATTTACTATTGGTAACGGTCCATCACATGAACATTTTGTCGTATGAGGACGATTTGTGGAGGACTCGGGCAAGCTTTATTCTTTGATTGTCCTAGTTTAAGACTGTTTGTCACAGACATACCTTCTCGTGGGTGAAAGATGAGACATGCCTGTTCCATGGAATGAGATCACCGATGTACTGAAGGCTGTGTTATGTTAATAATTGCAGCACAAGTGAATACATTATAGATAAAGAAAATGCAGAATAAAACCAACTTTAATTACACATATAAAGTGGCATTAATTACTTGTAGATTTTGTTTTCCTTCAAATTAAACAAAAGTCCTTGTCATTTGTCCTTGCAGTTCTTTGGCAAATTAAATTATATTTCCAACAATAGGTCGCATGATAAGATAGATAGATATATTCGTTCCGGAGATACCACAGATTACTATCACATGGCGGTCATTTTATATATACGTCAAACAATGCTCTGGCAATTCTTTTAACAAATTAAATTATCTTTCCAACAATATGTTACAGTATAAGATTGATCTATTAGTTCCGGAGATACATGAGATTTAGTATATCGCATGGTGGCCATTTTGAGGACGTCATACTGTGTTTTTCTTCAAATTACACAGAAACTAATAGATTTACGGCATACATTATTCAGGTATTTCTTTTAGCAAATTAAACTACCATTCCAACGATAGTTTGCATGAAAGATTTATCGCTTTGGTCCGGAGATAATTGAGAATTAACATATCACACAGCAATCATATGTTTTTCTTCAGATTAAACCTAAACTAATAGATTTATGGCATACATTGTTCAGTGATTTCTTTTAGAAAATTAAATTATCTTTCCAACAATAGGTCGGACGTTAGGATTGATCAATTATTTCCAGAGATAATAGACATTTAGTAAGTCACTCTGTGGCCATTTTGATGACGTCATCACGGCTATACGTCGTCACTTCCGGGAGTGTCTCCCGGCGGATTTGGAAACTACAATATGTGAGCAGCTTCCATGTGCAATATGCAGCTTGTTGCCGAAACTGAAATGTTTTGGCACTTTTTCGCGCTAACAGCAAGTAGTATAAGCTGAAATTTTGCAGATATATGTAGTATAACCATGGGACGTGCCCTATGCTTGTTTGGGGGTTAGGGGAGTAGTAGTAAAAACGTACGCACAGCGCCACTTCCGGTTTGGCCGCCATCTTGGATTGTGACGTCACTTCCGGTTTGTGACATCATTTTTTTCCGTCAAATTTCCGGTTTTTTTCGTCAAATTTCCGGATTTTGACGTCAGTTCCAGCCTAAGAAAGTGTACGAAGTACAGCCACTTCCTATCCACCATTTTGGATCCGCCATATTGAATATATGACATCATAAACCGGAAATGACATCAAAAACCGGAAATGACGTCAAAAACTTATTTTTTTCGCATGGAAATGACGTCACATTTTCATGGCTTTACCCACTTTACCCTCATTTACCCTCCTCACTGTATTTACCCTTCTTTACCGCCTTACATATTAAAACCCAAGAAAATAGCCGGAGTGATCGAGACATTTGAAGTATCAGAATATCAGAAAAGAAATTGACAAGGAAACCATTCAAACTACAACTAACTGCTTTATTCATCGTCACACAAACAAATTACATTGCAAGTATTACATTGCAAATTCATCATGGGAAAAAGGGACGAATGTACCATTGCGATCTATGTAAGCAAACACGCCAGTAATATCACATGAAGAAAACAAAAGAAAATCTGATGCAATAAAACTTTCAGTTTTACAGTTCATAACATCTTTAGTGGAACAAATGTATGACACAAATAGATGTTCTCCAGTCTTCTATTGGGACATACGTACAACATCCAAAGGCAATAGTACAGAATTAAACAGTAAAAACAGCAACAAGAATGTCTTAAAAACCAAGGATGTTTGGCAGCATCGAGTAACCGTCGGTAACCGTCCATGCTAAAAGTGGCGCAAAAAATGAATTAAGTCACTAACAACATCCGTTCATATAGGTGATCACGTTCGAAGCCTAACGAAAAAAGCAGGGTCAATTTTACACAGTTCAACCAGTAACTCGTCCAAACCAATTGGCTTGGGCTTCTTTTTATTTGACGGGCAGAAACGTACCATTAGTTCAACAATATCGCTTCCAGTAACAACTTTCCCATTAAAAATAATCTCACGTTTTTTAGTCCATCCTAATATATTCTTACGTGATTTTATACGTGTTAGTTGATGTGAAGTATAAAACCTGTATGTTTCAGGTACTGCTGTATAAATAGCCTGTTCAATCTTAGTTAAATCCCCATCGTCAGCTACCTCATCATCGTGGAGATCCATTACCAACAAAGACTAACAACCAAATGAAAGGAAGAGACGGGAGACAAGCTTTCATACGCAACATTTAATAAGACCTAAAAACTACAACCAATAAAATACGAAAAGCCAAAACCAGCCAATAACATACAACGCCCACCACTGATTACAGACAAAAGTATATGCACAACAGAATGTAAAATAACAAAAATTACAAATAGTACAAAAGCCTGTAAAATAAACAAAAATCACAAACAAAAAGTATTTTTAAGTCGGAGCATGACGAAAAAGGTTGTCGTACGAAAGTAGTCATAATTGTCACACTCCAGAAAATTAAAAATACTTATTGTTTGTTTCGTAACGTACAATGACCGTACGCAATAGAATCCAATCCTGTACAATCAACGAACCTTTTCGTGTCGGTTACATATAAAGCCGATTTATTTTGAACAATGCTGTAAACTTCGTAGAGATAAGACCTGACACTAGACTGCTCAAAACTGAAATACTCATGATCACGTAGACACCTATTGTAATGATCACGTGTAACAGTACCCTGTAACACAGATTTCTGCACCCCCTTCCCCACTTTCTTGTCACTATTGTTACAAGTATAACAATACATCTTACTCTTCAAGCCAATGAACGACT
>JAHWFP010039399.1:892-12910 GCA_023313725.1 Lithobius niger | reverse complement strand
TATGAAAGTATACAGATGAGTAAAAGCGGGTATGAAAGCGTACAAGTAGGTACGAAAGGGTGTTGCTTGTACAAGAGAGTATAAAAGGCACGAAGTAGGATACCAAAGGGTACAGGTGGGTACGATAGGGTATATAGATTGTACAAAAGCGTACGAATGGGTACGAAAGGGTATAGATTGCATAAACGTGTACAAAACGGTACGAAGCGTACGAACGGGTACAAGGGGGAACAAAATGTTACAAAGGATGCAAAAGAATACAAATAGGTACCAAAGGGTAGAAAAGTATATAAGAGAAAAACAGAACGTGTTTCAGCGACAAATGTTATCCGGGGCTAATTTGGAAACCAAGGTTCTCCAGTGGACTTTTGTAACAAATACAAAATGCAAACCTTTTATGTACATCACTTATCAAAATGCCGACTTAAAAATAATGTTAATAGTAATTTGAAGCCATTAACAGCAAAAGGAGTCAATTTCATGACGTTTCGTCTCCCATTTCGGAGTCACAAGTGAAAGGTTAAACGAAGAATAAATCATTGTTGAGGACAAATAAAATTCCCTGTAATTCAATAGAAAGCATTGACACGATTAAACAAATGGATCCTTACAGTTCAAAGGAATGCAAGGGCAAAAATTTAAGGAAAAAGCCATCACAAATCAGGAGCAGAATGTGCTGTCTGTCAACCTAAAAGTACACAGCTCACCCAAGGACAGCTTTCCATATGCAGTCTTGGTGTTAGTTCTGTCAGGTGTGTTACCACTTGAACGATACTAAGGTGGCCAGCTCCCGGTGCCTGATACACTGATGTCACCATAAAGGCTATGATGGTCGCCTATCTGTTTCACTCCTAATGATTAAAGGGGCAGAGCATCGTTCGTTCAAACGGCCTCTGAATCGTAGACTACTTATACCTCTTTGGGTTGACGCTTAACTAAACATAAAAAACAGACACCAGGGTAAGACACGGACGTGTTCTAAAAACGAGAGAGGTCCATGGATGGGTGGTCATTGGGCTCTTATAAGCGCATATGTAATGAGATATGACGCGAATGACTCAAGAGAGAAGCTGGTTGACGATCCTTCGTACTTATTTTTATTTTCTCTCATTAAAGGGGCATTGGCTAACTTACAGTCAGACATCTTCTTTAACTCGATCAGCAATCACAGTCGCTCATGGTTATCACCCCTGATGAATCGACTTAAGTCTCTGACTGTCTTACTTTGAAAATGGAACAGGCTAACATCTGCTAATATGGATTATGGTCGACGGTAGATAAATCCTTTTTTCCTGGAAAAATTATCCTCCACTACAGGCTAATCGCCGTCTGTGAGCAGCTTTAGTGAATTAAAGTTCAGTTGAATAAAGCTGAATTGTATGCTGTCCAATCATGACAGTTTTACCATTTGCTGTAGGCCCAACATGGCGGGCATGACTCCATCTTGTTTTCTCCACTAACTGACGTTAAGGATCAGGAGAAAAACTCAAGTCCGTCTTTCTCCAATGGTGGTTTCAGAGAAAAATAAATAAACTAAACATTCAAACAATAATACTGTGGTGATTACACTGAAGCGACAATGCATTTGGCTGCGAGTTATTAAAGTCTCAGGACATTTGATTTTATTTGATTTGATTTTACTGAGTACTATGTAACCTGAAAGTCATACACTCATGATAAAGCTACCCTAACCTAGCTTAAACTTAAACCTTATGCAAACATTGTAAATCTCTTCACCAGCATACAACAGCATACACGAACATTGTCATTACGTCAACATCAAACATGTATGTAGCTGCGAGTGACGATAAACACTGTGTATTGAACAAAGGGAAGCAAAGAGCAAAACTAAATTCAGTCTTAAAATTAAAACGACCCGTTGCTCTACAGAACCCTAGCACTTTACGGAACAATAACCTATTATCCTGCACATGCGGGGGAATCCTCAAGATCACCGCCAGGGAGACGACCCCATCAAACTGACCGTTACACTGCTGTGCCACCCAGAGCGGACAAACACACAGAAAATGTAACACTGTCTCCTCAGACGTACCACACCTGCACATCGGAGTCCTCGCCCAACCAATCCGAAAGAGATGGGACCGAAGCTGAACATGACCGGTGCGCAGTCTAGACATAAAACTGTCGAGACAAACTGTGAAGAGCGCTAGGCTGCGTTACAGAGGGATGAATACCAAAAAGCGTTCGACCATTGGGTCCCCCAACCCAGCGCTCCTGCCAGATCCTTTTGGACCACCTAGAATAAACAGGCCGAAGATCTCTTGGACCGACCACGAATTCTACCGGAGGGATCAGAGGATGACAGCCCTTCTTCGCCAATTCATCAGCCAACTCATTTCCAAAGTCTCCACAGTGAGCCCGGGTCCACTCAATCTGAACTTCTGTACCTACTTAACGTGGCGAAAACAGTTTCCACCCAATCTCTAGAGTCAGAGGGTGGGTTGCATCCAGGGAAGCGAAACACTGTTGGAGGAAGCCAGCACCAGCTAGAGAATCAGTAATGAGGCACAAGCTCGGTAGGTGTAAATCCATACCCACCTCCAACGTGATCGCAATAGCTACTAACTCTCCCACGAAAGCCGAAGGCACAGACGTGAGATGGTAGCTGCATTTAAGCCTAATGCTGGGAACACAAACTCCTATCCCACCCATTTCCCTATCAATACAGAAGGACGCATCGCAGTATATCCAGACACTGTCCGGACAGATCCTACGGCCCAGACTGAAGTGCGACATTACATCACACCCAAGGGGAAGGGGGAGGCAAAACTGACCCTCAGAAAATTGGCAAATTCCAGGGCAGCAAGGAGGGATGCGCCTAATCTAGGAGCACCCAGCAAATCACGAACTCTCTGTGACAAAGTCATGTAGTCCTGTATAATTAGGGCAAGCGGATCATTGCGACCCCTTGCAACAGCCCGTTGACAGAGCCTAATTAGAAGCTCCTTGGCCCTAATATCAATTGGCATGCCACCAGTTTCCACAAGCAACGCCAAACCTGGGGTCGAAGGCAAACAGCGGGATACAACTCTCAGGCAACTGTTCAAAGCAACCTGGATGCTTTTCATTGCACGTTTTGAGGTCAGAATGACTGGAACATGGAAGTCAGCACACACTCCGATATATGTTTTATACAACGTGTTGATCGTGGCACGCTTCGCGACTGATTTATTACAGGCAACCTGCTTCAAGATACTCAGTCTTTACCTAACGGCGTCTCTAACAACGGCCGCATCCACCAACCAGTGCAGTCGTGGGTCAAGTCGGAAACCAAGGTACCTAACCTTGTCCGTCAACTCAACCTTCGTTCCATCCGCCATGATTGAACATGTGAGCATAGGGCCACGACTGAAGATCATGAGCTCAGTCTTGGCGCTAAACAGCAAAAGTCCTCTTGCTGCCAAGAGTTGGGAACCATAGGCGATAGCAGATTCCAAGGCACCTAGGAGGGTAGGGAGATCTCTCCCGGTCAGCCAAAACGCTACGTCATCAGCATACACTACCACACTCACGGTAGAGCTCATCTCCACCAAAACTGCATTGATTACAACTGCAAACAAAGCCGGGCTAAGACAACTACCTTGCGGGAGACCCCTGTCGGTAAACTGTACTCCCGACCAAGAACCATCCACTCTGGTCGCAAATTGCCGCGTACCAAGAAGGGCCATTAAGGCCTGCCTAAGGTCCTCACTGATACCCAGGCGATGCAAAGAATGATTCAGCCAAGCCACATCGACCATGTCGTATGCTGCTTTAATATCCAGGAAAACCCCGACTCCAATGCAGTCGTTTACCCAGGCCTCCCTAATGTCTGACTCGAGATACAACATCGCATCCTGAGCTCCTCTATGCTTCCAGAAGCCAAATTGGGCTCCAAAAAGCTTGTAAGAGTCCTCCAATTGACACACAACTCTGTTGATGAGAATTCTCTCATAGACCTTCCGATGGCAAGAGAGAAGGGCAATTGGCCTGTAGCTCGTGACCGCAGACTGCACCTTTCCCCTGCCCAACACAGGGGTGACAATCGAAAATAGCCAAGATTGGGGCACTGGAGCTCCATTCAAGAGACTCTAATAATACTCTAGCAAGTCAGAGCGGCCTGCCTCATCCAGGCTTTGCAGGTCAGCATAGGTAATGCATCTATTCCCGCAGCACTACCTGGCTTACAGGCGTGCAAGGCTGCCGAAAGTTCAAGTAAACTCAATGGAACCTGGCCCGGCGCAGAAACAGAAACGGAACCGTGGGGGAGGGGAACCCTTTGGAGCCCAGTAAACCGATGCGAAATTATTATTAAAAGCATTCGCTAGACTGGCTCTACGCAGGACATTCCCTGTCTGGTCAAATGCCCATGTCACTGCAGGACTGGAGTCTTGTGGGCGAACCAAAGCCCAGACTTTCTAGATAGGCAAACCATGCCATACCCGCTCACACAATCTATGCCCAAAGTTAGCCTTTTCCCTACGCAAAATAAACCTCGTTTCTTGGACTACCCCAATATACTCATACCACCTGGCATCACAGCGATACCTCATATACCGCTGCCAAGCCTTACATCTATCACAGATAGCCATTCTACAAGCAGAGGTCCACCAGACTGGGTTTTGTTGTTTTACGGAAGACCTTTTATGCACCCGTCGCTTTTCCCGAAGCCACTTTCTAATCCACACAGCGAAAGAACCCGAGTCAATTTGTGAATATCCGCTGGACAGATGTCTCGGCTGGGTCATGAGCTCTACTGGACAGTGCCACTGGGAAGTGGTCACTGCCTCTGAGATCAGACGAAACCATGAACGAAAACTGCGATGCCAAGTCTGAGGAACATAGGAAAAGATCCAGCATGGATTCTTGCACAAGAGAACCGTACTGCCTAACAAAAGTAATAGAACCGTTTTCGATAACCTCCAAGCGGAGATGATCCAAAGAGCCTGCAATAATTCTTCCCCTGGTGTCACAGCGAGTACTTCCCTAGAGCGTGTGGTGCGCGTTGAAGTCTCCTCCCAGAATCAACGGACCAGGGATAGAGTCAACCCACGCCACCCACTCTGGCTCAGAAAACCACCCAATCACGTGAACAGCCTCTAGTGTGATCCATTGGGTTTCCCACCAAACTTGAATAAGACAAGCATCAATACCTCTACACAACGGATATGGGATGATAGAGAAGGGGATTGAATCTCTGAAAAATACACGAATTCCTTACATGCCTGGCCCAGTAATGCCATGAAAGCCCTTAAATGCAGGAACATAACCATATGGGATTTAGCTTCTACTATTCCTAAATATCTACATCATAGCACAACTTCTCCACATCCTCAATTTTGCTATTTGCTCCCCTCGCGTTCCACACACAAAACCTGAACGTACTTTGTGATAGGGGACCGAAACTTACAAATTACAAATCACAAATTACAAATTCACTAGCAACAATTCACCACTTCCACCAGAATCACTGCCTTTCTCCACCATAGTATCACTAGATGCACAACAGAGCGATTCAGACGAAGCCACCATTTCCTCGCTCTCATCTGCCCAATTTGTTATTGGTCGCGACTCATGTGCCGATAGCAAATTATCAGTAGACACAGCACTGACACTAGTTGCAGAGATTGCTAACAATGCATCCACCGCGGGAACAACATGGGGATTGCCTGCGCACGACTCTGCCTTGGATGTTGAACAATCTAAGGGGACCCACAGTTCACCATGAGCCGGGGACGTCGGGAGAGTAGTGGAGATATCTGGGGGGGGGGGGAGGGTGACCCCAGACTTATTTCTTCTAGATCTTCAGCAGCCTATAGCACAGAAAATCGGTTGTTACTGTCCGTGGCTACTACCTTCGGTTGTGGGGACAAACTTGCACCAGCAGACTTTCAACGTTTTGATGCACGTACACGTGACCACTGTTCTGCTGGATAGTCCCTGACTTGATCACCTTTGACTGGCAGTTCTGTCTTGCTACGAATGGATTTGTTCCGCTCCGGAGGTGGGGCGAGATGTACACAAGGGGCATTCTTTGGCATGGCTGGATGACAGGTGCGGCAGTACAGATTGGGGGAATATTTTCTGATGTGCCCACGCTAGGAACATTTTAAGCATTGTGGCGGTCTGTTCCTAACAACCAACAAGGACGACACACCCCTTATACCTACTTGTTCTGGAATATCGTCAACAAAAACCGACTCTCTAAGCCGTAGCACAATTGAAATAATACCGTTATGGCAATGCCTCAAGTCTTCGTCTGCATGCATTTCATGAACCAAACTGATTACTTCTCCATAGTTTAGCAATGTCCAAGGGAAGCCAGTGTATCTTGATATGGAGAGTCCTATCTTCTAGGTCATGAATAGTCAGTCGCCAGCCTGTCGCCTAACCTAAGTTCACTCATATTCTTCACGCTTCGTTTTGCATCTGGATCAGCAAATGAGACGTTGAAAACGTTGTTAGCTCTAAGCCAAACTATACCCGTCACCCGTTTCAGGTCTACCACGGCCGTCAAAGCTTTTTTGATGTCTGTGGTGAAGTACGGACACCCTGCTCTGTCTGCAATGACGATTAGGGACTTCTGCATCGTGAGATTAGCCAAACTGCCTTTATACAGAGACTTCCACCAGTTCAAGTTTCTCACGCTCACCTCTTGTCTACCTTCCTCACCAATCACTCGTGTGTTATGTCCGTTGACTGCTGCTTCTGTATACGTGACCTGTTGGCCATCTCCTTCAACCACTTCAGAGCCTTCCAAGAAATTCCCCACATTTCCCACTGGCAGTCTAGAGTAGACGCCCTCCGAAACAAACCCACGCAATCCATTGTTGGATTTGACATTGTTCACTTTGATCCCATTGTTCAAAATAGTCTGCTCTTGAATCCCTAAGCCTTGTCCAGTGTCGGCTAATTTCCCTCCCACCACGCCATATAAATTCAAGTCCAATTCGTCGATGCTTACCTCAGCAGCAAACTTCTGCACTTCAGTCATCTTCTCGTCCGCTACCATCCCCATGTCAATCTCACGTTGATTCAGTATACCCTTTTGTTTTAAGTCCAGAGTAGTTATGATCACCCGGGTGTCTAGTATAGGGTTACAGCCTAACAGAGCCCCATGCTTTTTGGGTACCACATTTAAATCCTAGGGGGGTAGGCGCGTGCATCTAGGGTCTATTGGTCGGCCCACGTGCACCTAGGATCAACATTTTCCCTCCCTTGAACGTTAGATACCCGCCCCATATCCCTGCCGCATCTATGCGTCGCCCGCCCGGGATAATAATTGTTACCAGTTGAAAAGACTCCCCCTGTTTGCGTGCATGCATAGGTAAAAGTGATAGGCAGGAGATACACTTTTTTTTTATTAAAAATCGTTTAGAGGTACATGCATAGTACAGTTGTGAAATAACAGCAAAAAAAGCCTGAGACAGTCAGATCTTCGAGCCAGGGATCTTCTTCAAGGTGGCCTGAAAGCTGTAAAAAGGTAAGAAATTGGAATTACCGAAAAATACTGGAATATAAAAACATAGTCAGAAGTCACATGTGTTGAAGGTTACCTTAAGTATGAGGATGCCCACGTTGTCCTTCAAGTTGGATTGAGTGTAAGTATGGTTTCCTCTTCAAGGCAGCTCCTTCAAGTCGGTCTGGAAGCTGTAAAAAGGTAAGAAACCAGAATTACCGAAAAATACTAGAATATAAAGCATAGTCAGAAGCCACACGTATTGAGGGTTACCTTAAGCATGAGGATTGAGCATGGAACCTTTATATTTCTGCCTGTAAAAAAAAAAATAGGTGTTTGAAAGCGAAACAATAACGGTGTACGTATAATACCACCTGATGGCCTTCATCTAGTCGGGGGTAGTTGTGTGTAGGGTATGGTGGGACTGAAACAAAAAAAAAACCACGAGATTAGACACAGTAGAAATACAAAATGAAGCGACGTCAGGCGGAGACTGAGGGAGCCTAAAAAGCTCACCTTCGCAAATCATATAGGCTATAACGAAGTGATATAAGCCGAAGTAGTGCCTTCAATTCGATAAGCGGAACGTAGTGCAGACTGAGAATTTAAGAACGTGGACAAGGCTGAGGGAGCGGAGTGATAACAGCTAGGTAGTTAAAAACCCAAAAATCCACCGGCAGTTTCCTGAAGGGGAAACTGACGGCTAGTAACGAATCCCCGGGAGCGTCCAGCGAAGGGGATAAGCCTCTATACCCGTAAAAAAATCAGAAGCTAGGTATTATAAAAAGCAAAAGTCCCACCTGTAGTTTATAAGCTGTAATACAAACAAGAAGTGAGACATGTAAAGAAGTGATATCGCAAAAGGCCATATTGCGCGCATACGGTCTAGCTATCATGTGGAAGGAGGCGTCATCGCAGCGAGTCATAATACACGTTGTTTGTAGGGTTTGTGTAATACGGCTCCCTTCGATGGCGCTCTTCCAGACAACACCCGGGCGATACCACCAGGAGGCCCGTAATCCGCTGCGATACGTAAGGGAATGTGTTGGCAAAAAAAAAAAAAAAAATTAAATGTGACGAAGTTAAAAAAAACTAAAATTAAAAAAGGTATCCGTTGACGTATCGTGTTCATCACCCGAATTTGGAATTCTCAAACGCTAGTCGTCCGAGTGGCCCAACGGTGTTTCGTTGGTTCTAATTGCATGATGCCGCGTAGTCGAAACCAACGTTAAGTTCGTCGCCTAGGTTTCCAGTAGAAAACTAGGTGTTTATCGTAGACGTTAATAAAAGATATGGCCGAAAAAAAGAACAAGTATGGACAATAAACAAAATAAGTAAAGTCGGACACGAAGCTACGCAAACACAAATTTCCCCCCTTGCGAGGGAAAAATTTATTAAGTAAAAACCTACATTTTTAAGAAGATTTAAGATCTCTTTTAGCAAAACATTTATATAATAAAAAAAAAACCCACACCATGTACAATGAAGGAGATTTAAGATCTCTTTACATTTATATAATAAAAAAAACCCACCACCATGTACAATGAAGGAGATTTAAGATCTCTTTAGCAAAACATTTATATAATAAAAAAAATCCCACACTATGTACATTGAAGGAAGTTTAAGACCTCCTCATCAAAATAGGTAAGGCTGTACCGAACCGAACTAACCGAACCGAACATGGCCGAACAGAGGGTGTTCGGTTCGGTTCGGTGTTCGGTCTTTCAAATGCAAAATACCAAACCGAATATATTTTCATTTCTAATCGGCGGATTTTGATGTTTGAATACACCATTTTGAAGGTTTTTTCGCCAGCTTTCTGTTGGTCCAAACCGCAAGTTCCTAGCTCTAACGGTTCAGAAGTTAGAAGGGAAAATGTAAAAGTAGTGGAGATTTTTTTTATTTAAACAGGGTTTCAACATCTATGGACTTACAAGTCCATGTGAAAATACCTACATTTGTTAAGAAACTTGTGCTTTGATGAATCTTTGTGAACTGAGTACTTTTACATTTAGTTTAAGATAGATTGGTTTGGTACATTTTTGTTCGGTTCGGAAGTGTTCGGTGTTCGGCTTATTTAAGGTTTGTTCGGTTTGGTTCGGTTCGGCTGAAAAATTCTCGTTCGGTACAGCTTTAAAAATAGGTATATAATACAAAAAAAATTCACAACATGATTGAAGAGGGTTTAGGACCCTGTAGTGAAACATTTATATAATAAAAAAAATTAAAAAAGGTTTAAGACCCGTACATTATTTAAGAGGGTTTAAGACCCCTAGGAAAAAAAACCACCAACAGCAACGTCAGTCTCATTTTCCCCCCACAGTCGATCATAACAACGGCTTACAGCATTGAAAGCAGTCTTTATTTTCGGAAGGTGTAACGAATTTAAAGTGTCTTTTGACGAAGCGAACGACACGGCGGTCGTTAAAATCCTTCGTCATAGGATGGAAATGTTGTTGGATACGAATTCATGGGGAGACCATTGGCTTTATGATATAGAAAATAAAGGCAGTATTGGCCGCATACCGTACTACAGGGTCCTTGGTAGGTGTGTAGATTATAATTCTTAAAGGTAGAATTCCTACCGAGGAAACGCAGGATGTGTACGTTAGTAGGCTTCAGACCATAGCTGTCAAAATAGTCAACGGACGCTTTGAGGTGGTCGAAATAGATGCCGATCCAGTGACTACCTGGTTTGGAAGAGGGGTCCAAATTAACGATGTACGCCGAATGGGTGGCTGTTCTAGGTAGCTGATCGGAAGCGTACACGTCACCGAATAAAGGCCCTAGCTTCTTGTGACTGCTAGCTGCGGCGCGCAATTGATCCGTTTGCATTGTTTTTTAGTGTTCATATAGAATGTTTCTAGATTGATCGATTTCGAGTACGGATTGATGCACCATGTAAAGTACTAAATTTATAGTTTCCGTAAGGGCTTCTTTGAAACTAATGTCGATACGAAGAGATCCTTGACGAATGAGGTTGTAATGGCACTCTCCTTGGCTTTTATCGGAAGTCAAGTCAAAGGCGTACAGCGCATTGCCTTCCGGTAATCACCATACGCGATGGGTGGAGGCGAGCCCGAAACCAGTTTGTTGGTATCTTGAAAAAGTGAGTAATAATTTCGCACGTATAAAGAATTGTCATAGTCTGGTTTATAGGGAATAGAAGGAATAGTTTTTCCATCGGCCTGCAAAGCGAGATAATTAACGTTGTAGTTGGCAAAGCTGTAAGGATTTTTAGTATAGCTACCGTTGTATGCACTATTCGAAACCAGGCCGAGAAGACAAAACGAAGGCATGTTTCCCAGGACGGCATTATCGAGATTGCCTTGTAGACTACCTTGAGGTATAGTAAAAGTTTTAATTTCCACACGGCGGACTGGGTACTTTGCGGAACCGTCTTTTAAGGCCTGGGTGAACCCCACCAACACTGCCGGTGATGGTGTGACTCGGCGGACGAACAAGGCTGCCTTAGTGATGTTCACGCGGTAGCTCGGGTTGGTCTCGGCGCTCATTAAACAGAATGCATCTTTACTACGAGTTAATTTGAGACGGAGATCGACATTGTTTAACAAAAGTCTGTCTTGCTGAAATAGGTCGCAGTGAGGGCGACCGTACAGGTCTATAACTTTACTAGTCTTGACACGTTTGGTGCGTGCTTTAAGACCAACGTTACTTCCACCAGGATTACCACTATCGAAGCTACCGGCAGTATCGGCTTCCCACAGTTGACTGGAGAGGTGACCGGCTTTAGCATCGGTGCCATGAGTCAATAAAGTCTCTAAATAAGAACGAAATGCGTACCCATTGTCGCTATTAGACACTTGTTTTCCATTTAATGTACAATCGCATTGCGAAAAAAGGGAATGTAAAAGTAGATTTACAGGACCAATCTTCTCGGTGTCTGTTATAGTCGTCGCTACACCTTTAACTATTTTGCACTGGATGTGTAAAAACGACTGACTCAAGTCCAAGAGACAGTCGGCAGCTCCAGGAACCACGAATTCGATAGGAGCACCGTCACTTAATGTGGCTAAAGGATGATACTCGACTAGAGTGTCATCATTTACGGTCACCTGCACGGGAGGTGTCGTAAAGAGCTCAAGTTCTTCCTTGGTGCAGGGGACTGAATCTCTGTCTGGTTTCAATGACATTATGATGTGGAATGAAAGACGGCGTAGTACAGTATGCGGTTATATACTTTCTGTTGCTCATTTAACCGAAAAAGTCCGCCTTTCTTCTAGGCTTGCTTCTTCGTTTTTTGGAAGCCTGTAGGCGTCTTAGTTTTCTCTTCCCACCTCCTGATTGACAACGCTTCTTCTTCCTCTTGCGACCGGTTCCCACTTGCCCACCTGTAGCAGTGGCCACGGCATCGTGTTTAGCCGCCCTCCATCTCGTCCGAGCAGCTTCCTTAACAGATTGTCCAGACTCTACGTCATCCAGCATCCTTCCCCCAGATCTTAGCGCATAACGTCCTATCCCCATTAAACCTCTTTTAAGAAAAGGGACGGCCGACCGAAAGATACCGCTCAAGAAATCCCCGAACCCGCCCCCCCCCC
>JAHWFP010039398.1:0-19359 GCA_023313725.1 Lithobius niger | reverse complement strand
CATGCATGATGAAATGTTTAATTGTATTGAAGCAATGAATTTTCCGTTTTTTTAGATGCGCCAGCGAATAGTTGGCGGGGAGGGGGGAGGGGGGGGGCATATACGTGGTAAACATAGCCACGGAAAATAAATTCCAGTTTAAATTAGAAAACAAAAACGAGCTCGTTTGAGGTTAAAGTAAGGTTTAACTGATTCGAAGTCAAAACAGCAAATGAACAGAAATAAACTTTCTTGTAAGGTTTTGTATACGACAGTGTCCCTGTGCTGTTTAGTCCACGTGAACCTTACTACTGTATTCACACGTTTTTACAGTTTTTACTTTAGAACACGATATGTCTGATTGGTGCATTCTACTTGGGAAAACTATATCGCTGAACAATCGTAAAAAGCATAGTCTTAGTGTGCTTAGTACAGACCTACAACTTAGGTAATTCAGGGTTCGTGCGACTCCTTAAAAACCTGGAAATACCGTTGAAAATAAAAATAAAATACGAGTCCTGAAGTGTTGAATACGAAATCTTGAAAAGGTGTGTATGTATGATGAAAAGAAAGGATGAACGGAAAGGAGACGACTTTGAATAATACTGAAAAATTTAGCCCCGAAAGGTAGGCGAGTGTATAGCACTAATCTACATTATAATTCTGGAGGTCGGCTAAAAGGAAGGCTAAAGGGAAAGCTAAAAGGAAAACCGGAAGGACAACAATCACTTCTCCCCTCCTCACTCCCGCATTGAAAATTCACTCTCCCACTCTACCTGCATGGAAACTGGAGGCAGGCATGAGTGGTCGATCAACTCAATAAAGGTTCAATCTGACAAGTCGTCGGGCCGAACAATCACTTCTCCCCTCCTCGGCGCCAGCAGTGCAAATGCTCTCTCCCATTCTACCTGCATGTAAACAGGAGGCCGGCATGAGTGGTCGATCAACTCAATAAAGGTTCAATCTGACAAGTCGTCATGCTGAACAATCACTTCTCCCCTCCTCGGCGCCCGCATTGCAAATGATCTCTTCCATTCTACATGCATGCAAACAGGAGGCAGGCATGAGTGGTCGATCAACTCAATAAAGGTTCAATCTGACAAGTCGTCATGCCGAACAATCACTTCTCCCCTCCTCGGCGCCCGCATTGTAAATGCGCTCTCCCATTCTACCTCCATGCAAACAAGAGGCAGGCATGAGTGGTCGATCAAGTCGTCGGGAAGAGCGCCGGAAAAATGTCCTGGGAAATGTGTCCGTAAACTTAATTCATGACCGGCCCCGTGCATACCACGGCCTTCCAAAATCTTACAATAATTGAAACTTGGGATATGGTTTTAATTTTTTTACGTGTCTAGTGGTTGATAAAAGCAGTAAGGTTTCACGTGGACTAAACATCCCAGGAACCATGTGGTGGACGAAACCTTGCAGGAAAGTTTATTTGTGTTCCTTTGCTGTTTTGACTTCGGATCAGTTAAACCTTATTTTTAACATCAAACGAGTTCGTTTTCGTTTTCTAATTTGTGATACTTTGACATACCAAGTTGGTTTTCTGTACTCGTTGAAAATGCATTGAATTTTGCTCGCTTCGCTCGCTCATTCAGTACAAGTCTTTCGTTTGGAAGTTGGTTTGCCTGCAGCTCTCTTTCTAGCTAGGGGTTACTAGTGTTACTTCTCGAAAATAAAGCGTCTGCAAGTTTAAAAAAATCTACCCACAGCAGTCCATAATGTTGGTTCCATCGTTCTCTTCATTTGTTTTATACATAGTTAACCTGGTTAAAGAAAAAACATTATCCATAGTATAACCTGGTTAAATCTGGTCTTTTACAGATTCGGAGTTCGGAAAAGTAACAACGAAAATAATACGTATTATCATACTGTATTACAATACGTCTGCTGTCATAATATAGAATAGACACGAGTAAATAAAAGGCAATACTCAAACTTAGAATACACAATGAATCATCCAGCTCAGCGCAGAAATACATTTTATTTTATTTTGGGCACTTTTTCGATGAATAAACACTTACAACGAACCTACAATTAAAACAAAAAAGTTTGATCTTTGCAGAAATAAAAATGATTAAAGACTATATAATCACGATTTTGCCGTGAGAAGTTGTGATATAAGTCACACACTTAATTTCCCAGATTAATGCTTTAGACATTAAATGTAAAATTCTGTCTTTCACAGTCCCAGTCGCGGCAGTTGTCGTTTCTTTCTTTCGATCAGCTTAGTCATATTGTATCTTCACCAAGGCCAGTCTTTAACGCAGACTGTCTGCTTCGTTAACAGGTTACCTTCTGATTTATTGTTGAATTATTGAAAAATTGAAAATTGGTTAGTAAGAAATTTTAACTTTTCTAGTTTTTCCTTTGAACGATTGATCTGTGGAATTACAGATTAATCGTTCAAAGGAAAATGCGAAAAGTGAAAATTTCTTATTGACCAATTTTTAATTTCATATCACAATTTCAACTAGCAAAAATTAGGCAGGAATTATAAAGCAATTTTAATGCGGGCACGCCAATATGTGCTGGCTCATGAGTTCTGCCACTCTCCAGCCACGATGACTTGGCCACAATGAAATGAAAGTCGTGTAAGTTAGTTGATTTAAATATATAAAGGAGTAGCATAAAGCTAATGGATTTAGAAACATTATTCAAACGAAATATGATGAGTGTCAGGTGAAGGCAACATCGTTACGTAAAAAACGAATTGATCATTCATATTTTATAAATACAATACAATTTTACCGTATTTGTTAGCTAGTTCAACAAAGCATTTCGTTTCTTATTTGAATGGTTTGGTGCGCCATACACGAAGCTCACTGCAACAATACCACGCTCTAATACGCAGCTGCGTACATTACAGTCATTCTTGAAGAGCGAGAGGCTATTGTTTATATTTAGTATAGGCTTGGACATTTACTTTTGAACGGGACTGTACATTAGGCAAGTTGACTAGGAGGCCAAGTAATGTGCGAATCGAGTTGACTTGCTACTAGCCCTTTACTCTCCCAATGTGAACATCTACTATACTCGACCGTGCGAGCACACTTGACTCGCTACTTGTAAGCCCGTTGACTACCCTTTCACAAGTTTAATATTTTGATGCGAGTCAGCAGGCGAGTTACGTTCACATGATGTCAGCACCCCAGCTGATGGCCAAGTGAGTGAGCTACATCGAAAATTGTATGGACTTGCATGTAACTAGTATCATATCAAAAACCAGAACTGGTAAAAGGGGCCGCCAAGTTCCAAATGGTTCGGCCTTTCAAAGGAGTGATATCAACACACCAAAACATTCGCCAACTTAATCGCACTGCTTAATAGTTCGAAGGTTAAATGAAAACTAGAACATTGCTACTTTGGGTAGCAATGTTCAAGTTTTCATTTAACGTCCAAAGTATTATTCGGTGCGATTAAGTTGGCGAATGTTTTGGTGTGTTGATACCACTCCTTTGAAGGGCCGAACCAGTTTACCCCTTTTACCAGTTTTGGTTTTTGATATCATATCAGTCCTTTTTTGTTTAATTATGTATTAGACTCAACTCCACTACCATGCATATATGTAATAAATTGGCACGTCAACAAGAAATTGGTATTCCACAATTTGATACTACCTTTTGCCTATAGGCCGAACCATTCTCAACTTTGTCACCTGTTTATAGGTTTTTGGTTTGGTTTTAATTTTGTTGTAATTTGTTTTATTTTTTTAGTTTTGATGTGTTGATATCACTCCTTTGAAGAGCCGAACCACTCTCAACTTGATGGCCTCTTCACCAGTTTTTGGCTTTGTTTATTTTGCTTTGTTTTTAGAGTTGGTTTATGTTTCGTGAATTGGACGTGAATACAATTTCTTTGGCAACGTTGTTTAAATTTATCGTGCTACACTAGTGTGTGTCTAGGCACGCACGTCAGTATACACGTTGTCATTGTCCGAACTTTGGCTGTCCAATGAGAGACGATGCCGACAATACTAACAATGGTTATTACAATATTTTCGTACTTACGCGCCATCCCACGCCATCCTCGTTACACCCCTAGGCTCCAAACCATAAAAGGTACGCAGTTCGTATCGCACTGCAGCCATTCGTCCAATTTCATAGCTGGAAGCTTTCCCGTTATTTCGGTATCGATGAATAATCACCCTATGGAAATTAACATGGGGATGAGCGGACTAGAATTAGCTAGCTAGTGGCTAGTTAGCTAAGTTACACATTTTCAACGTTATTGAGGGTCAGATTTTGCATTGAAAGCAGCTTAGCCGGCATTCCTACACGAGTTAATTTTTGTCGGGTGGGTCATTGCTCTTGATTTCAACACAATTTAAGCTTTTGTACCGCATTATTATTTTTCCCAAAGTACCTGAAATGTGCCCAACTCTGCTTCAAGATATAAGACACTGACGCTATGGCGCCACGCTTCAATTGAATTGATGTGATGTTTGTTGTGATGATTGTTACCTAACTTGGCGCGACACACTAGCGTGTGTCTAGATAAGCGAGTAAGAAACTGTAATGTATGGAGGTGTAGTCACACATCTTGTGGGTTCAACTACGTACTAGGGAAGAACTGTGCTGTAGACTAACACTTGAAGGACTTTAATCAGTAGCATACATGGCTTTATATAACATGAAGTCATGTGATAACATGAAGTCATGTGATACTGAGTATGGAGACGTGTTATGGATAGACTTGAAGTTAAACTATGGCAGTATGTTAAGGCAAGCTGGGAAAGGGTTGACAGTTGGGACTTACAAGGGGTACCATTGTGGTGCCTCTATGACGACACCACAGAAACTGGTGTAAACAACAACTTGCATGCAAATACGCTCACACCATTGACACCACCCAGGGCTCGGCCCAGTCAACTAGCCTAATGTACAGTCCCGTTCAAAAGTAAATGTCCAAGCCAATGCTAGATTTAAACAATGGCCTCTCGCTCTTCAAGAATGACTGGAATGTATGCAGCTGCATATTGGAGCGTGGTATTGTTGCACTGAACTTCATGTATGGCGTACCACACCCACCAAATAAACACAGAAATGGTTTGTTGTTGATCTAATAATAATTACGGTAAATAGATTTCAGGTTGTTATTAATTTATAAAATATGAACGATAAAGGCCTTGTTACATAACGATGTTGCCTTTACCGCATATTTTCGACATAGTTCATTTGAATAATGTCTTTTAATTGCTTAACTTTTTGCTACTAATTTATTTATTTAAATAAACTGCCTACAAGACTTGCATTTCATTTGTGGTCATGCTGGCTGGATAGTGGCAGAACTCACTGAGCCAAAAGTATTGACATACCCAGATTAAAATTTCTTAACGATTCCCGCCAAACTTTTACTGGTTGAAATTATATAAAATTATCAGGTAAGTTCACCGATGAATCCTTTAATGAGAAAATGTGAAAAAGGAAGATATCTTACTGCCCGAATTTAAATTCTTCAATAAATAAACAATAAACCAGAAAGGAAAGTGGTTACCGAAGCAAATAGTCGGCATTAAAGATGCGCCTTGAGAGGATACAAGAAGATTAAGCTGTGAAAGAAAGAAAATACAACATCCCCAACTGGGGCTGAGAAAAAAAAGAATTTTTTACTTTAATGTCTATAAAGTATATTAATCTGTGAAATGAAGTGTGCAACTGATATCTGAATTCACACGGCAAAAACTTGGTGGGATTCCTTAATTAAGTGTTAATGTATCCTTCCCTTTACATCCCTGCCTCCCTCCGTATAACAGGATAGAAAACATAATGATTCCATCGTTAAATCATGGAGGTGTGATACACATTACCGTGTGTCTTAATGACTTAAAAGAGCTGAATATTACTTACAGTTGTTTAATACACAAAACAAAGCAGCGGATCACACACAAACAGTTTGGATTAGATTAGTAGATTAGATTTTATTTACATGAGCCAAACCGATCAACAAAACCAGGCATCTGTTAAAGGTTTATAAACTTTTTTCAACAATATCAAGTCCAACGTTAAACAAGCATGCAGAAATGCTGCATTATGATCCTCGTTGTCCATGGTTTAAAATAATACAGCATTTTAAACTTACGGTCAGCTTCCGCACTTAAAAAGAGAAAATATTTCTTAGAACTGTTTAGTGTTTCGCACGAGAAGAGACTTTTCTCTGTCTCATCTCAAATTTGGAGACTAGGTAGAGACTGCAAGACGAGACGAGACTGAGACAAACAGGTTAAAATTATGAAACGAGACCACTAGTGCTGATACAGAGATGAGACCTGACTGACTGAATGTCCGCGGTCTCGTTTGGTCTCAGCCCACTTTTGCTTGAGTAAATATGTTATTAATTCAAAAAATGTGTTCATCTATGCTTCCTGAAAACGATGCACTTACGTTGGAATCACCTTCAGCCAACTTTAACTTTCGTTTTCGTCATCGCTAACGATTTGTCCACAGGCCCCAAAAATCAGCTAAACTATGGAATCTTCCAGATGTTCCTGGTACCGGAGCTAGGGAGGGGGTAAACATCGGGGAAAATGGGGGCATGCCGAACCTAGGAAAATATCCCGGTGTGTATATCCCCTGGAAAAAAAATCCGGGGTAAAAAAACCCATGCAGTCATATTGTGTTCTTACTGGCCATTATGATTCGACTGGGTTTTTCGTACCCCGGACTCCCAAGGGAGGAATTGGGGAGAAAACCACTGACACCTCTGGCAATAAAAAATATGAAGGGCCGTGCTTCGCGCGGGAACATGCACGTGCACCCATGCGTTCGCGAGTACAACGACACTCTTGACGTGAGGGGGTACGTGTTCCCGCGGCGGCGCCCCCCCCCCACGCCAGCTCTAGTTATGTCCGCATTTACCACTGAGTCAGGGAAGGAATTTTTTTTCAACATACACCATTAGAATAGTTTTAGTTAACAGTACTACATAAAGAAGGGGTTTGGCTGAAGTTTATGATTTTTATCTTATGAAGGGGATATTTATTTCCGGCGACATTTTCTATAGAGGATATTATTTGCACCGGAGATATTATTCATGGAATGTTTTTTCGGGGGCTATGTTTACCGCTTACCGGCTGTGGGGGGGGGGGGGGCGCGGCCCCCACACACCCAACTTTTTGCTGGCAACATCAGCAAAATATTGACAAAGCAAAATTGTCTATTAAGGACACAAGCAGTAGTTTTTAACGAAATAAATGTTGCACCGTTTTGCATTTATGGTTCGTAATTGCCTCAATTAAATAAGCGTCTTGTAACAAAGAACACTGTCGGTCCTGCTATTGCAATGGAAATTTCATCGTTTCAATACATATAAACATTTTATCGTGCAAGAATTAATTAGAATAGTATATCCGCAACCGAGAAAAAGATATAATAACTAATTAAAAGCAATTAAAGAAAACTAACGATCGCGGATGCTACGACGGAATCATATTTACGTAAAATACTGATATCTAACAATGTCGAGACAAGCATGTTATTTTAACACTATTTCACCACTATAAGCTACACTTTCTTGCTAAGAGATGTCAAATGATTGCAACACAGAGCCAACTGGAAAACTAACGAAATTGTGTTACAAGAGATTCAAACTAGCATTAAAGGAGAAGTTGCTGAAAAGCTTGGCTTGCATTTCCGTTGTAATGGATAAGGCGGGCTTGTGAGTATGTTGCACTGAAATTAAAATTAATGTCACCATTTCTGTTATGCAATCAGTTATGTCCTAAGTGGCAAAAAACCTAAATTTAACTTAGTCGGAACATTACAGACATTTCGTGTATGTTACTCAAAGACGATGACATCCGTTATGCAACTTTTTTTTTTAGTATTTGCTCCAAGCACCTTGCACGTCGTACACATGTCGAATTCTTCTTGGAATGGACTGTCCTAAACTGTCCCAGTAAGCTTGTTCACTAGCTAATTGCTCCCAAGCACGATGCACATTTTGCCACAGGTCGTCTGGAGTTCTCACATTCATAGAGTCGACTCTTCGGACCAATTCTCCCCATACGTTTTCTATTGGATTAAGACCGGCTCCTTTAGAAGGCCAAGGAACGACATCAATTACTGGTTCTTGTTCGGAGAACCATTGCCGGACAGCATGGGCGGTATGGATAGGTGCTCTGTCATGCATGAACACAAAATCAGTTCCAAATTCTTCGTGCACACTTTTTTTTATTATTATATTTGAATTTCATTCTTGAGATAGTTGTTTTTAAGTTACCAAACGAACGCAATGGAGCCAAATGTGAACCCCACTTCTGTTTAGTTATTTCTTTTCATTTACTATTTGTAACTTATTCAAGATACAAACGGTTAAAAATGAGATTAACTGTTTATTTAGCAAAGATTGAGTGTTAACTCAGGGACTCGGGCAGAGCATCATCCTATTTCAAACAACGGAAAAATAATGAGGCTAGGGCTACACACGGGTACTACAACGGGAGTTTATTTTAAACCATTTTGCAAGTTAATTTAAGAGCTTGACAGCGAACCATAGATTCGTGTTGCGGCGTACAACAATACCCTCCACCACGAGCAAGGCACCTGCTATTCGTACAGCAGGTACAATACAAGGCATTGTTGTCAATAGCATAGACGTGGACATTTACTTTTGAACGGGACTGTACATCTGCCTTAAAGCCGGGTGTACATCAGGCCAGTTGACTAGACCAAGTAAAGTGCGAGTCCCACTCGCTCTTTAATCTCCCAATGTAAAACTCGCTACTCGCACGTTACTCGGCCTAGTCAACTGGCCTAATGTACACCTGGCTTAAAGGTGGATGTACATTAGGCTAGTTGACTGGGCCGAGCACTGGGGCGTGTCACTGGCGCGAGTGTGTTCGTATGCGAGTTACTGTTTTCAGTAGTTTTTTACTCGTCCATACTACCGTCAATGCAAGTCAATACAAATTTCGACTTTGTAGCTTCCTCACTTTACCACCAGGTGGGGTGCTGCCAGCATGGAAACGTAACTCGCCTGCTGACTCGCATCAAAATATTAAACTTGTGGATAGTCAAGTGGCCTACAAGTAGAGAGTCAAGTGCGCTCACACGGCCGAGTAGAGTGAATGTTCATACTGGGGGAGTAAAAGGCGAGTAGCAAGTCAACTCGACTTGCACATTACTCGGCTTAGTCAACTAGCCTAAAGGCCGATATACATTAGGCAAGTTGACTGGGCCGAGTAAAACACGAGTCGAGTTGACTTGCTACTCGCCCTTTACTCTCACAATGTAAACCTCTACTCTACAGGGCGAGTAGAGGGTGAGTATAAAGTCAACTCGACTCGCACATTACTCGGCCCAGTCAACTGGCCTAATGTACATCTGCCTTAACTGAGAATTACCACGGTGTCAGTTAAGACTGAGTGATCAGGGCCGGGACGGAACGCTAAGTGGCAGCCAATTTGGCTCTGATATCACTACTTTCTGTGACAAAAACAAAATGGGGGCCTTTACTCTAGGGGGTTTTGCATGATTAGTATTAAGCGTATAAAATCTACGTATAAACCCCTTCGGTTCGTTTATGGTTTTGCTTTAGTGTAAGTACCGTATTGATTGTTAGCTCTTTATGAAAATATAATTGTAAATCGTTTCTTGAACAGCCTAAAGAAAATCGTCAGTTTGGTATAATTAATGAGCGCTGATTAATTATATTTCCAATAAAGTGTCCGTTGCATAACATTTGATTGTAGAACAGGGACAAGTAAGCACGATGAGTTAGTTTAGTTAGGCCTATTTAAACTGTTTTTTTTTTTTGGTTTTGTTATTCAAGGATCGTAACTTTCACGATTTTCTTCCCTATCACCAGTTATGTGTCTTCCATTTTCGCAGGAAAAAAAATTTATTTTCACAGCAATAAATTTTGAAGTCAGTATTCGGCGAAAATGCTTTCTGTGAAAATGGAATTCCAAACTCGCAGAAATTATGTCCATTTTTGCAGAATCAAATTTGCAGAAGCAAAATATGACCTGCTACCCCTTGATGAGCGGCACTGGACATGACCCAACTTACTTTTATGTACCTTTCTTATTAGTACAAGAAAAATTCTTATACTCTAACTGCACGTGAACGACAAGAACAGTGTTCAGAAAGCGGGTGCCTGTTTGAACTGGGATCCGCGTTTCACGATTGCATGCATCATACTCTTTAGGGAATGCAGAAATATCGGCTGTATAAAGTAGCGCCCGAAGCATGTCCCCTCAGTTGGTGTTTCGTACCGGTTAAACAAAAAGAAATTTCTGCCACTAGCCATCTTAAATTATGGATTTTTGTGGATTTTTTCATGATACCGGACTAGCAACACAACAAGTCACATTTTTTCTGTGAAAGTGGATTCTGCAAAAATGGATTCTGAAAAACTGGAGATGATCAACAGTTTAGTAAACGATGAGTAGCGCTTATATTTTTGATAAGTTAAAATAGTTGTTGTTATTTTTTATTTGTAGGGATCACAAAACCCAACTGAGCCACAAAGACCAAGAGCGATGAGTTACAATCAAGGGGTTCAAAGGCTTTTAACGAGTGTTAACCACTTCCGGTTATCTGCCCGATGAATCCCTAGGACCTATGTCTGCAGCACCCGAATTAATTCCCAGGTTACAATTTTATTTATTATTATTTTTTTTATTTCCGAGGACTGTAGCCATTGCTGGTCTTCTGCCCTACTGTACAATCTACTTAATTCTACTTATCGCTGCCCCTATTCAACTAAGTTCTGTACACACACTGCTCAACACAGCTATCCTGGTTGGAAGCGGTCTGTCGCCTCCACGAAGTTCCCTGTTGCTGCCAAGTGCCGATCTCCTATCGCACCAGTATGAGGGTACACACCCAGTATTTCCAACAAGGAACAAGGTAGGTAGAGTGCTCTGACACCGGCTACCGGCACATTTCTTACACTGAAGGAGGTAATGTTCCCTCGACTCCCATCGCTCATCACGATCACAGACCAGGCGGCCACCGACGCACGGAGTGGAGAGTGGTCCACACATAGTCTTGACAAGAACACTCTATCTTTCATGGGACTCTATCCAAGTCCCTTGGTACCGTGATTGACGGGTGGATCAAGAATAGGCCCTTACCACAGTCACTGGCGAACCAGTCCTCTTCCCAACCAGCATCCGCAACGGATGCACACTTATTCCGAAGGTCCTGTGGAGACACTACTGCTTGAAGGATCTGAGTTGCATGATCCCCATGTACGATCCCCAGAGCTCATCTGCCACGACATTGTCCTGCACAACCCAATGGCCAGGCACCCAACAAATAGACACCACGAAGCCCTCTCTTTGCAATTCAAACAATGATCGGAAGATGGCCACCACTGCTGGGGGACAGTAGGTCCCGGTCATGGCTTCACCTCGAAGGGAACGTAGCGCACTCTGTGAGTCTGTGAAGACAGTTAGACAACATGGTGGAAAGTCACTGGCAACACTCAATCAATGCAATCGCCATCAGCTCCCCCCACTAGAATATTCGGCAACGCTGACACACGATATACTCTCACTGTCTTACGGTTCGGAACCTAAATACCCAGTCCTTCTGCCATATTATCATCATACGAGGCATCACAGAACACTTTAAAGGTTTCATGGCTACACCGACACAAGTTTGTAGGCCACAGAGGTTTAGTCACGCATGCAGCTAGGCAGATGAGACCTCACAATGATAATAGTACAGGTGGGCAATATGTAGGCATTGTCGACTACACCACAAAGTGATTACCCAATGCAGTTAAGTACATGTGCTCCACTATCCTGGTGGTCCCGAGCAGGGTAGATTAGTAGGTAGTGACGCTTTTCTGAAAAGGTGGGGTAAAGACAGACCTGCTTCCACCAACGGCACCAGAAGGCAGCACTTCTCAGGTTCTCGTAGGAGGCGAAACTTGAAATACAAAATGGTGGCATCGTTGCTGTGGTAACCATTGTAATAACGACAATACCGGCGGTAACAGACGAAATACTGTGCGTGGCCAACATCCGAAGTTGAAGAACTTATTCTGTGTTCGATTCAAACTGTATACAGTTCGTTACAATAAACGTAAACCACAGATAAAGCTTCAGCCTGAACGGCCGATGAGCAAGCTACTCGGACATTCTCGGAACACATAACCATGCGTTATACTTAGCTCCACTTGTAACAGCAACCCGTTTTAAAATTGAATGTTGGATTTAAAAAATAAAACTTGATCAGCCAGTTCTGATCTTCCTTAAAATTATTTTAATGTCCCAATCTGAATTATGATATATTTTAAGCCGATTAATTTTGCATTTGTATCGTGATCAATTTGTTTTAGTGATGCTAAATAGTTTTGATCCCCATGATGCTTTGTGCTTCCCGCTACTTCAGGACAGCGCCCTCTGGCGTTAAATTGCTGCAAGCAGGTACTTCTTTCGTCTAAATGTTTACCGTTGTAAGAGAAAGAGTGGCACTGCCTATATATTCTTCCACCCTGGTCCCGAGTCTCCGTAAATGGTGACTTGGCAAGACCATGTATTCCACCAAAATCAACCTAAGATCGTCTGCTGGATTGTGACCCCAGTTACGCAGAATGCACCCCAGCAAAACCACCTTAAATCTATGTATTGATGGGGTACATCCTGCTTCCACACAGAACCTCAAATGGAGTAGGACGTGCACAACCCATCATTATGCGAAGCACCCATTTACTGTGACTTGTCTGCACTGAATGTATCTCTTCGCGGATGATGGGAGAAATGGGAGATGGTAGTCAATTACAGACTGAATGTCCGACAAATGCACAGACCGTAGCACAGCTCTCATCGCTCTCCAACCTGTATCCGCCAACCTCAGAAGTACCTTGGAGCGTGCCACCACCTGATCTGGACATTAGATGATTCCGTCGCTCCAGAAGATTCGCATCAAACCAAACTCCCAGGCAGCAGGCTCCCGATGCACTAGATACTATCCTCCCTGCCACTCCCACAATTGGCTGACCGGTTGGGGTTCGGGAGAACACCACCAGCTGATGCTTGCCGGGGATAAACACATTCCCATCTCTTCCAACCACCTCTCCTATGCAAGAATCACTTTTCGCATAGCCATGTCCAAGACATCTACTGATGGCTCTACCAGCCAGACCGCCAAGTCATCTGCAAATGTGGGAATATTTTCCGTTTGCATGATTCCCTTCAGCAAGCCGTTAATCAGGAACGCAAACAACACTGGGCTCAGACAACTGCCTTGTGGCAGTCTTCTACTAGTACACTGTTCCTTAGAAGTGAACCTCCCTATTCTGTTATGGAAGCTTCTGTTCGTAAGGATTTCCCTCAAGGTGAAGATTGTCTGTTCTGAAATACCCAGCTCACTCAGCGCACACCACAGTGCCAGTAAGTAAACAAAATCATATGCAGCTTGGATGTCCAGAAATAGTGTCAACACAATGGAGCCTCTCTACCACGCCTCCCTGATAGCATTTTCAAAGAACAAAACAGCATCTTGCAAGCTACAGCCACAGCGAAACCCAAACTGAAGCAGGCTCAGCGTATTTCTATCTTCCAGGTCCCAGGAAATCCTTGCTGCCAGCATGCACTCGTAAAGTTTGTACACGCAGGATAGTAGTGCGATGGGACGGTAACTGGTGACCAAGCTCCTGTCTTGTCCCGCCTTTGCCACTGGAACCAATATCGCTTGTTGCCAGGCTTCTGGAACTGGCCCACCTCTTCACACGTTGTTGATAATACTCAGTAGTTCTGCTTTATCCTCCGGGGGTGCACACCGCAAGACTGTGTAGGTAACACGATCCAAGCCCGGGAGCCATCCTTACACTTACTTAAGATAACCTCAAATTCTTCACAAGTGCATGCATGATCTTCCTAGGATGGAGTCAGATGCAGAGTCCAGTCAACCAATGGCTGTGGAGCATGATACACTGAGTGGAACCGGTCATTGACTGCCTCCTTCATCGCTTGGCCAGCCACCAATGAGCCATCTGGTAGGGTGAGCCATTCCAATGCCCGCTTGGGGGCCACCAGGGAAACCATAGCCCACACTTTGAACGCCTTTGTTGCGCGGGTCAATTTCTGAGCCACAGCCTTCCAAACACCTTTCCTTGCCTTTCATAAAGTCACTTTCGCCTCTCTCACTCATCGACAGAACTCGAGCTAGCTTTCGACCAACTTTACCCAAGTAAAACTACGAAATTCCTTTCTCCGCTTTGCTACTGCTTGGCGGCATTCTGGCGTTTACCATAGAAGCTTCAGGCCACTCACTCCCATTTTGCTCCCATTCCCCTTATTACGTCTTAACCAAGAACTAAGTGTCTCATACACCGTGTGGTTGAAAAGGCCCTCGACCCCAGTCATCTGCACTTTCATTGGGCTATCCGGACGGTCATCCACTCCAAGCCCAGAGACAAAATCGGGACATGATCACTTCCATGCATATCATCAGAAGTCCTAATCTTAGGGACATCGCAAAGTGGGCTGAGCACAACACGAAGTTCAAGATGGACTCATCATAGTTATTTCCGTACCATCTGCAAAACGTTGGTTCGGGGCCATTCAATAAGATGGTACCATGACAACAGCGTATTTGTAATAACCGCCCATTTTTATTAGGATTGCTGTTGATACTCCATCATGGGTGCTGCGCGTTAAAGCTCCAACATATGTTGAAGTCACAACCCAGTAAGGAGAGACACGCTGTCCATTTCACTGTGTCAATGTTTCCATATGCATAAACTCCCAAGATCAGTACCCACTGCCCCATGGAAAGGATTTCAAAGGCCACAACATCTAAGCTTGGTACAATGCGGCACCAGAATGGGATCTTATCTCGCAACTGAGCCAAGGCTCCTTCTCTGCCGGAGGTGCCATCTAAATGCAGTATATTCCATCCTGTCACCATCCATACAGTGTTTGGCCTTAGGTTAGTCTCTACACAAATTAATATATCTCCTCCACGGCCCAAAAGCTCTACCTCTGCCAACTTTCAATTCATACCATGGGTGTTCAAACAACACAGTTTATACTCCAGTGTAGATATCAACCTAGGTCTAAGTTTTGACCATCCTCAGACCACAGCAAGAGAGACATCCATCCAGAGGCCTCCATGCTGCCTTGCAATGCAACTGATGAATCCTCCTCAAGGGCCTCGAATTTATTACGCAAGTCCTAAGCAGGCAACTTTGATGCCGAGGTGGACAGAGACGGAGGCCTCCGGGAATTGTTTTTTTCCTTTTCTTCATGGGCTCAAGGTCAAAGAATCACTGTGACCCCTAGCTGCACGAGACGGTACTTTAGAAGGGACATTGGCCTGGGACACAGTCTGAGATGTATCCTTCTCTTGTTTAGGGACGCTGATAGGAACTGGCTCTTGGGCGAGGGGTACGTCTACGTCTGCCATCACATCTTGGTCAACCATTAGTGTATCGACCCTTGGATCTTGAGTGGAAGCCTTTGAGACACTTGCAAATGAGCACTGTCCTTCGTGGAACGATTTACACCTTTCACAACGCACAGACTGACACAAATTTCGAACGTGGCCTACAAAACAAAACCGTAGACATCTCAGTGGCCTATTTGAGATGGTCACCAGAATAGGCATACCGCCCCTTAAAGTAATAATGTTGGGTACATCGGAAATTGAGGCCTCGACCTTGAGACTGACCACCACCTTGTGAATGTCAGTGAAACAATTTGTTAACTCCTCCACCTTAGAACGTTCTGGGATAACTTTAACTTTGCCATAATGATGAAATACAGCACTCACTTCATCATCCTCGACAAAATGGGCACCCACAGACTCCGGCACACAACTTCTGATTCTACAGGGTCAATGACCTTGTAGGGTGAGCCCCCAACACGACTGATACAGTACCGTCCTACAGCACCGAACGAGCGAACAGAACGCACCACTGTTAGAAACAGTTTGGCTCCAAACTTGACGTCGCGCGTGCGCAGTGATGTTGCGTCAGCCGTTAAGTACCTTCCTAAACTACAATACAGTTCAACAAGCTCAGCAGAGTATTCGATATGTCATACCTTCACCGCGACCAGACCTGGCTAATGGATTTGACCAGGATTGGCTAATAGACGTGACCAAGCGCGAGCCATGCCAAATTGCGAACGATCTCAGGGAAGTGGTTTGCTGGGGTGGAGGTTTGACCATGCACGAGGTAACAGTTTTGACGAAACAGATTCATCGCTGACGATGTTGACGTCAATCAAGCCGCATCATCATGGATATTGGCAGGGAGTGAGCCAAACTGTCACCAAGAGTGGTGCGTTTGGTTCGCTCTGTTTGGTCGTTTAGGAAGGTACCCCAATTGTTGCTTTCAAAATCTTTTGTTTGGTGTCGCAATCTACTCCCACCACCTCATACACATTGTTCGCTCTCGACAGCATTGTTTCCTGGTCTACCTGGTCGTCCTCCCACATACGGTGAAGCAGTTTTCACGTCAAGTCTATTACTTGTATTAGAGTGGTGGTGCAGTCGTGTTGAGTAATTTTGCAGAGTGATAATGTACCGCGTGCATCAATAATAGTATATAGTGTGTATTTGTACAGTGTATAGTGTGTTGTTATTATATTTGGGCGCATAGCAATGGGCCACAGCCTAATAAACAAATTCCAAATTCCCCCAAACAAAACACAAATGCTAGTATGGGGGACCATTCTACAAATCAGGGATTTTTGGTACCCACATGCCAAAATTTGGAAGAGTCCATTTCAAACCCATCAATTGATGTTCATTCTGAGAAATGTGGTATATGCTATCAAATGTGGGGGTGCAGGTCTGTATATTTTGGTCAGGCCCACAGAGCGTGTGGGGTCCGTAAACTAGACCATGCTCTTGCACTCAACAAGGAGAACACATAATATGCTGTTGTGAAGCACAATTTAACCTGTAAACATAACATTTTAATTAGAGATACCCAGGTGATTTACCATGAACCAGTTGAAAAATTAAGATTAAATTTGGAGGCATACACGATTGCTGTTAATGAGGAAAAGATCATGAATACAATAAAAAAATTTCCCAGTGATGACTGGTTGGAGGAAGTTGTTTGAAAAATTGCTGGTTAATGAAATTTGAGTGGAGTACACAGTATAACCAAATCTGCCTTTGCCAGGCTTTCGATTGTTAAGCGGTGTTTTTTGAGCCATGACAGACCAACTCTGGTGTGGGCTTTTAAGGTATATGTTAGGTTTCACCTGGAGTACGCCAGTTCGGTGTGGTCGCCGTACCTTCTTGGTGATATCGATCGGCTTGACTCCGTGCAGTGCAGTTTTATACGCTCTTTACGTGGACTTCGCCATTTTTCTTCAGGGCAGCGATTGTGTATGGTCGGTCACAAGCCTCTTGAACTTAGCCGCCTTAAAGCTGACCTGATTCTTATATATTAGATCATCCATGGCATGTTGCCCGTGGATCTTCCTTTTTTCGATCGATGTGATGTAGTTCGTACTCGTGACCACTCCTTGAAATTGAGGGTGTCGAGATGCCACCTTGACTGTCGCAAGCATTTCTTTACAAATCGTGTTGTAGCCCCATGGAATTACCTCCCTTAGGCTGAGGTCTCAGCGAATTCACTTGATTTCTTCAGGAGGCTACTAAATCAAATTGATCTCTCCCGTTTCCTTAAGCGCTCCTATCAGTGAAGCCTCTTTACCATTTTTAAATTAGGACCAGTGCCAATGGCCACATCTGCGACCCTTCTGGATCCCCACCCCTACTTGGGGGGTTAAACTAGATTATTATTGTATTATTATTATATAACGTGATATCCAATATGGCGACGTTCACAATATTGGTATTGGGCTAGTGGGGTTCGGAGCCACTTCCACAGCGGCTCCAAGCTCGTCCACCATCGATCTGTATACGAGAATCTCTCGAGCAAGAATCTAGGGAATTTTATGTTTGTGAAAATAAATAGCCCTTACACACGAACAGGAAAAGACTTCAGTGGGCGATACTGTCACTGGGTAAAAACTGCTTCAGTGGGCGAGATTACTCGGGGGGGATGTCAGAAATCAGAATGGGTCAATTTGTATCTGTGGGTCAATAAGTGGGTCAGTGGATTAAAATGGGTTTGTGGGTCAGGTTGGGTCAGTGCATCAAGTTGATTCAGTTGATCACGGGCCACTTGGGTCAAGAGTAAAGAAATAAAGTGGGTCAGTGGGTTGTGGGTCAAGTAAAACTCGATCTCTGCCATGTAATGTACCCTAGTCACAACTTACAAGCATTTCTGGAGAAAAGACGAAGTCTGAGATTGGTACCAGTTTTTAGCATTAAATCTGCTAAATCCCTTGACCCGTCCATGAACCCGACCGAATGTTGCATTTGGATTCACATGTCGAAAAGATGCATTTCTATGTTTATTCTTAAATATAACTGCTTGACCATAAACCTCCCTTTTGATTTTGTTTACAGATTCAAGACTTACATTAAGTTGATGGCGGTGATGACTTGGAGTTGGACCATGGTGGTGACGGTTGGTGGCAGCGAATGTTATTGGTTTCTCACAAACTGATCAACTGTTTGCTAGGTGTGTTCATCGTCGTCATCAACTCCTGCATGCACAGTTTTCTGTACCGTCCAAGCTTTGTTGAAAAAACTGTCTCCTCTTTCAGTGTAGGACTGAAATTAATTGAACCCCAGATAATCAGGTTCATTTGGCAAAAAGTGCCGAATTCGCAAATAGCACCCACAGCAATTGTAGCATTTGCAGACATGTTAAATCGAATCAGTCAAATACCTGCGAACCTTTCTGAAACATGGTACGGAAGGTTCTGGATCTAAAACGGCAATACTGAACTTCTAGGAGGATCCCACTGACGTCATACGACAGGAACGGATTGCAAGGAAATAACTATCGACTCTGGTTCACAACTGACCTCATGGTTTCTAACATGTAACACAACAGCTGTGGGATTCCTTCCAGACCGTGCAACAAGAATACCATAGTCTTAGAGTCAGAGGATGCCTATTGCCTAAGACAGCGATGCAGAACCTTTGAATGAATGTCCAACAACCATATGCCACGGTTCTTGTAAAAGCTGCGTCTATATTCTTGTTGTGTTTTCCCTTATGCAATATTAGAGAACTGACTTCAATCACGGACTTGTATAGTGTCAGACTTATACAGGGTGTCCCAAAAGTCCGGGAAAACCTCAATAACTTTTGCCACAATTGTCGTAGATGACTGAAACCGTATAGTTGGTACGTTCACGAAGGCATCAACCCATTTATGAGATAGGCACAGGTGGTGCTCCCCCCCCCCCCACACACAGAGGCGCCCCTGGTGGACCTAACTTTGAAAAATCAAATGGGAAGAATAATACCTCATCTGAAAGATCCGCTAAGAAGCTGAAGTGGCGTGCAAACCGGGCTTCGATACCTCCACCCAAACCAA
>JAHWFP010039396.1:33399-67341 GCA_023313725.1 Lithobius niger | reverse complement strand
TTGGTATAGGTTTCAATCTTAGTTTTTAGTGTGGGGAATAAAAATATTAATCCATGATAAACTCAAATTGTGTAGATACTTAAAAACAAAATGGCCTCCAAAATAGCAGTCACAAAAATAAAAGTATTTGTATTAGGCATACAAGATAGAAATTGTGTCAAATAATATGTTTTTTAGGTTAGAGAATTCAACTATAGTATCATAAAGCGTGCCTGATGTCCAAAAGTGGTGCTATTCAGCATGGCGTCCAACATGGCTGTCGCAAAAACAAAAATCGTAAAATTGTTCTGCATTGATGAATGAGGCGTCCACAGGAAGAGCCATTCAACATGGAGTCCAAGATGCGATGCCTCATAGGTGCGCTACCTAAACCCAGACATCTTCAACCGTTCTATTGGGTCAGTCCGCACAGTATTGCACAGCAGCACGAGAAAGTGTTAGATTTAACACCAAAGTTCAAACACATCTGATGTCACAGCTCCCATTTTGCGCCACTTAACTATTTCTTCCTAGTCATGGCTGTTGGCAAGGATGGACAACCCACGCAACATACCACGGCAAACCTGAAGTGGGAAGGAGGAAGCTCAACTTGAGTTGTGTGAAGAGGATGGAGGCCTGTGAGAGGACATGGGAATGATGTAGACGATGCTAAGGGGCGTACACCACTATGATGAATCGACACAAAATTGGAGTAACAAACGAACGATTAGTCATCATCAAACGTGACGAGAACCTCTCCATTTGTTTAAATTGTTTTAAAGTGCATTGAGCTGCCTAACTCCAATCAACAATGTGACTGAAATATGCAATGTTTGTTATATCGTGCTGTTAGACGGAAAGCACCGTTACAATCGGGCATTGTAAAAGCACACCAATATTTTGGTTTCGAAGTAATGACGTCACCGACTATCATCTTGGGTAATCTAATAAAAATTTGTCGGTTTAATTATTGTGTATTTTAACATACAGTAAACATTGTTCCATCAGATATTTTAGAAATACTCATTATTATTATTAAAAACTACTGGCTAGTTGAAATAAACCTTTTGTTGCTTTCAAAAAACCAAGCGTCGTCTGCTTCAAGGGTTGATTTGGGAGCAAAGATGTCATCAACTCAATTTTTCTTAAGAATATTTTACCAACGGAAATAGTTGTTCGATCGCTCAAACGCGTTCAATTGAGTGAGCCGACCCAATAGAAAGGTTGAAGGTCCCTGGAGCAAATCAAAATCGTAGAATCGCTGCATACAGACTAAAGAGGTGTCAAATTATCGATTTTTGTTTGGATGTGGAATTTGAAAAAGTGTCAAGTTGTAAGGCGAAGTTAGATAAAGAAACACACACCACATTATATCTTTTATTTTTTGCTGTTGTTATGCTTGAAATCTATTCAAATGTAAAAGGAATAGTATTCATTGATTCAAGCCATCACATTTCAAAAAGGAAACTTGATTTGAGTCTTGAAACAAGGGGAGAGTTATGAAAGTTACGTAATAAAAATTTGCGTACACACACCTAAAAGTTAATTATGCTACCACATACATAATTTTTAATGTGTTAATTCTTACTGCCATGTAACTACCTGCATGTTAGTTCTTGAACTGCACGTTGAAGGGCTTCTCTTGTTGGTGGTAGCTGCTCATCATGAAGGTAGTTTTTGGTGAAAAGCCTCTCTCTTACCTCACCAATATCAACCAACAATGTTTTAGGTATGATACCTGGCAAACAAACTTCTATAAGACGTAGTAGGCCAAGATTCAAAAGCCTCTTTCAGTAGGATTACAACCCATCTTGAATGTTCTTGGTGTCGGCGGCCACTTACGGTCCGGCACTTACTTGTTGATTGTTGCCATCTTGATGGTGTTCGTCGTCGGTTCCATCTTCCGCATGACATTGCGCGTCAATTGGGCGATAAGTCTGTCCTCCTGTCCGGTGTTTTTCAATTTTTGCAGGAGGTACAGTTGTATGACAAGATTTAGATTAGGGGTTTGAATAACATCTCTGTAATGTGTGGTGCAGTGGCAACCCGGACCACTGCACTGTGACTGAGGTTGGCGCTAATGACCAAGTTGTCGACGCGCCATTAAGCCTCAATCCCCCCCCCACAACCCATCTTGTTGATTTTTTATCATTTGAGAGAAACTGTGATGCTTGAGTCCCCTTGTTTGCTGAATGTATGCCTGCATATTTTCATTTTCTTCAGCAATACGGGTCAATGCAACGTCTGCTAAGAAAAATCGTAGCCTACCTGACTCCCTGCGAGTAATTTCAGTAAGACCTCCTTGCATTTTCATCCTTTTGTTCTCATGTTCGAGTGCTTCTTCAGCCCTAGGGCTAAAAATAATAATTTGGCACCTCGTGTGGTAGCAAGGAACTATTATACAATTTAAGTTTGCCTGCGAGGCAGCCATCTTGCAGCATAAGAGGGGGTGAGGTGTTTTTGTTTTAATAGCACAATCTGTGGCCGTAAAACACGTTTTATGACAGTTTGTTTGAGTTATACATCCCCCCCCCCCAAAAAAAACAATAATTTTGCAACTCACGTCGATGCTGGGAACAATAATTTTATGAATTTTGTTCTCGATGCGCCCTTCTTGGATGGCGTGTTGAATTGGCTCATCTGTAGAAAACAGCATGCTTTATGATACTATAAGTGAGTTCTCTGATCTGAAGAACATATTATTTGACACTAATTTCTTCTTGTACGCCTAATACAAGTATTTGACTTTGTAGTGGCCATTTTGGTGGCTATTTTGCTTTTAAGGCCTCTGCAAAATGTTGATGTTCGTTTATTTGAATTATACACCACCAAAAAAAAACAATAATTTGGCAACTCAGTCACTACAGAGTACACTTGTACGATTTGTGTTCTTGACTCAAAAACATATTATTTGACACTAATTTCTTTCTTGTAGGCCTAATAAAAATATTTTAATTTTTCAGCAGCCAATTTGGCAGCCATTTTTTAAGGACTGCATAATTTTTGAGCGTATTACCATTGCAATTCTTATTCCTCACACTGAAACTAAGAAATTGAGACCTTCCCAAACTTCCATACTGAAAGATCCCTAAGGACATTATCTTGAACATTATTTTAACACTTGCCCCTACACTACCAGGAAGGAATGCTCTTGCTCAATATCCACTTACACTTGTGCTGAAAATTGTAATTATAAGCAAACAACTGTAAAAATAATTAAGGGAACGATTTCAGGGATCAAAAAATTCACGTGTACCAGAAAGATAACTAATAGCCACAGGTGGAATTACTTGTTTTAATTTATTAGCGAGCCTATTAGTTTGTGGTTTATCGGATGAATCCTATTAATTTCATTTTTTTTTAATATGCCTCAGTCTGCAAAGGTTCGCAGTCTGTATTGGTTTAGAAACGATCAGGGAATTTCAGTGAAACACTTAATTCAATACTATTCATACAATTATAAATGTTTGCATAGTGTCTAATTTGTCTATACGTTTTATATGCACGTTAGTTAAGTTATTCATACTTATTTGTTACTGTTAAATGATACACTGTATAACTTGTGTGTGCTGCTTGTTTGTTGGTTGCTATAGAAACTATGCAAACTAACGTTTCTTCTTGTGAAAATGTTATTAAACTGACTTCAAAGGGCCAAAGATGTATTGCGAAATTTTAAGTATGTTATAAAGCACCTGTCAAGCGTATTTGTTATAATAATACATATGTTGCCAGATAGACAAGGCAAACAGGTCTGACAAGGTTCACTTACTCTCAGCCTCATTTAACCAACATTTAAAAATAGTCAACCATTATTTAAATAAAACAATCTACAAGGCGTCAATTGAGTAGATAGATACCTCACTACAGTCTGGCTGATACCATGTTAAAGTTTGTATGTGAAAACAGGGAAGCACCTAAAATTGAAACATTTGCACCGATTGGCTCCATGTTGCAGATTAGCTCAGGTGTGTTTCTTCTTCTACAACAATTTCTTTCTATCACCATAAATCCATTTCTTGGTGTGTTAGAAGCAAATGGCATTCAAATAATGTCCCATACCTTGGAATAATTCAAATGCCTTTTCAAATGTTAAGATCATTACAGACAGAATAACCTTTTTGATTGCAGGATTGTGTGAATGCCTAATGTTTAACTTAAAATCGCTTAAATTCATTACAACGAGCAAAATTCTTTAATTTAATTATAAATGCTGCAATATATCCCCACCTTTTTAATTTTTTTAACTATCTGAGCCGATTTGCACTCACATTTAGTTTAGTTTGATACTGTTGGCCCTATACAGTCAGCAGTATTGCTACTTCCCAGTCTTCACCAGTTTTATTCACTTTAACGAACTGTTCTAATCTCTTTAAGTTGCTGTAAATATTCTCCAATTCTTCATTAAACTCGTCAACATATAAGTCCTACACAGTAATGGGATAAATCATTTTTAGCAATATGTGTCTCACCTGGTTGACAGAAAGCTGCTCGCGCGAGGTGCACTCGAATGTAAACTGGACCATGATTCACCACTGTTCACACATGCGATCACTAACAACTTGAGTCAAAGAAAATAAACCTTCATAACTCGGTTTTCTTTAGAAACCTACAATTCAGTTATACCCCACTCCGCCACCAATTTGTACCTCGACTAACATAGTATTAATTAATATTCAGGCACTCGTGTTATTACGTGCAGTTATGGTATCTTCTACTTAATTTATACACATATTAACGCATGTTGCTGCTTCAACAGATGATTGAGGAATGACCCATAACACGAACCACGTTAATTACATTTGGTAGCACCATCTAATGTTAACATTAAAAATTAATTGTCATATGGAAATCCCGGACCACTGCACTGTGACTGAGGTTGGCGCAAAAGACCAAGTTGTCGACACGCCATTAAGCCTCAATCCCCCCCCCCATACGGAAATCGGCTAGGCCTAATACATTCCAGCTTCTGCCATTTGCATGCCATCAATACAGATTTATGTGAAATGTAAAAAAAATGATCGTTTCGGAAACACTTTACAAGTGATATAAGTTTGATATCAGCATGGGCACATTGATTAACACCCATGACATCGATAGATGACTTATTTGAAAAAATCCAAGCGTTTCACAGTAACAAAATTCCATTTAAAAAAAATTGATAATGGTGAATTTGCATATAAAAATTGAAGGAAAGGGTAAGCTCCACTTGACTCTGCTCACAATTTTCAAGATTTTAGGATAAAATATATCAAAAAAATATCATTTTGACACTTCGTTAAGGCTGAGTTGTGACTGTAACATATAGATCAGAAATTTGCATAACCATATTGTAAATATACAATAAATATTAATATAGCAATTTTAAAACTAACAACCTTTGAATGTTTAATTCCTTGCTGGAGTATAACCAATGTAAACTGACCCCACTCAACTGGCCAACTCCAAACAGAAAATAAAAGAAACATTGTGCAAAAAGCAATATTAATAAATATTTTCATATACTTTACACTGGATGGAAGGAAGGGTATGAAAATTAGGGCCCAACAACACGTTGGTTGTTTGTGTCCCATACCTAAACTGATCTCACTGTAATTTAGTCCAACAGCAAAATGCACAATGAAGAACTACATGCAAAAGACATGCAGGAAAAGAAAAACACATGGGATGATTGATAGCATCAACAACCCATTGGTGAAAAAATGTGGCAGGACATCTACAAGAAGAAACGTTGGGAAAAGTCCACTGGGATATTTGAGTGACACGTGGAGGAAGTAGATCAAAGGGACTTCTAATTTTACACTCTGACTGTCTTTCTGTATGCCTCTCTGTCTAACTATCTTCGTGATAACTTTCAAATCCATTATTCAATTTATTTCAGTTACTTAAATCCCTTCGATGGCCTGTAGCCCACATCTAGAACACAACACTTGTAATAGTCATTATTCGCTGACAGCAGTCTGAATTAATGTACAACTAATATACTTCACTCATAAAACGAAAACTACAAAAACGTGTGTTAAGACCAGTGAATTCAATATTTCATTCAGACACCAACACTTGCTGGTCAAGCAACGCAAGCCAATCCATACAAATTCACATTTTTTGTTCTCGAGCGTGCTATCTTGTCTCATAGGTGAAAAATATAGCAGCCGAATGTCATAAAATGACAGCAACACAATCGTATAAATCATTGACTAGGCAGCTGCGCATCATCAGCTATCCTCGTGTACTGCTATGATTGGCTGAAAACAAATTAAACGCATGCCCCATTGATTTGTCAGCAGTGCATGTTGAAACTTGCTGGTAAGTAACGTTAGCAACTTGATGATAACATAGTCAGCAGGTAACCACTTGTTGGAATAACAGGGTATTTCATTCAGTTTTCTATATTTCGTTTTTACGCTTCATTTGATTTAGATAGTTTATGCGTTAACTTGTACAAAGCTGATAATCATAAAGTTCTGTTTTTGGCAGAGCTATAACAGACATCGAATTGTAAAATGTTGGTTGGTTGGTTGGTTGCACTTTTGTAGTCTAGGTGGAGCTCAAACCAAAGTGCAGATTGTTATGAAAATTGCCAAATTGCTAGATACTGCCAAAAGTATTACTGATCTCGAATTTAGCGTAAATTGATCTATTATAATTCACGAGATTACAATTTTTAGAATTTATCGATCTAACACTCACCATTGTCATTTGGATCCTGAATAGTTAAGGAATTCCGACGAAGCATACACTGCTGCTGGTAATCAAGTTTACTTTTAAAGAAACGCCAAAATAAATCATCGTAGCGTGCTTACAGCTAACAATACTTTTTGACAAAACTCGACGAAATAATTACATTTAATTATAGCACTTTAACCACTAGAGGAAGACAATCATAAGGGAAAAAACAGAAGGATTCGTTAACGATTCACATTCGTTTCATGTGAAGAAGAATGTTTGCAGGAATTCAGCCAGTATGGCAACCAAACTGGATTGACACCAGGGTAGAAGAATGTATAGGTAGTGCCACTCTTACTCTGACAACGGTAAACATTAGGACGAAAGAAGTACCTGCTTTCAGCGATTTACTGCCAGAGGGCACTGTCGTCAAGTAACAAGAAGTGCAAAGCATCATGGGGATCAAACCTATTTAGCGTCTCTAAATCAAATTGATCACGAAAAGAATACAAAATTAACCACTTAAAATTTATCAAAATTCAGATTAGGACATTAAAATAATTTTAAAAAAAGATAGAACTGGGTGAGTAAGTTTTACTTTTAAATCCAACATTCAAGTTAAAAACGGGTTGTCGTTATGAGTTGAGCTAAGCATAACGCATAGTTTTGTCTTCTGAAAACGCCGGAGAAGCGTTGCTCATCGGCCATTCACGCTAAAGCTTCTTCCGTGGTTTACGTTTGGTGTAACGAACTGTATACAGTTTGAATCGAAAACAGAATAAGTTCTTCAACTTCGGATATTGCCCACGCACGAGTACTTCGTCAATTTCCGCAGGTATTATCGTTATTACCATGGTTACCATGTACCAATCCCATGTTAGCTGCCGTAGTCACAGCAGTACCGATTGCTATGGCCGTGTCAATCTGGCTTAGCGGTAGGACCTTGGCCTTTGATTTCAGAGGTCGTGGGTTCGATTCCCCGCTCAGGTAGTCTGACATATAAGTACATAAGGCAAAGTAAATAGGTTTGCATCTGTATTTCGTTAAATAAATCAGTCACATGCAAGCATGTTTTTTCTAAGCACACCAACCCAAGGCAGTTTGAGTAAGCGTGTTGGCCAATCCCAGTCACGTTTTTTTCCTTTACCAGACGTTAAACAAGTAAATATACCACACGCATATTAAAATTTGTATCTTAGAAGTACATTCGTTGATTTGCAGTGTAGTAAAATGTAGCACTTGCGATGAGGGCAGGGGCTAGAGCCTCACCCCTCCCCGACCCTGTGTGTGCACGTCCCTGCCCATTTTGTAACTGACTGTCACATACTTTTTACTTAAAACCCAATAGGACACGATCTATAAAGTTTTAACTCTTACAGCTTTTAATCAAAAACGAAAATCACGGTCTGTAAACGAAATTAAGTTAAGTTTTAAAAGTGATATCACAGACAGTCGTGTTTTTTGCTCGTCATTGTTTGTTTAACAAATTTCACTCGAGTCTTTAGATTGTTTTAACCTCCACCCCATCGCTAACTCCGGAATGTGATAGCTACCTACATACCAATCACAGTCTGAGCAAGGAAAAGATGATTTTAGAATAATAGATCCCACAGTGGGTGCATACTGATTTTTGTTTTTTTGTTGTTGTCATTTTTTTCTAGGAAGGGAAATGACAACTGAGGAATTGGTTAGGGAGAAGTAACATGTAGCACTTGCCATGAGGGCAGGCTAGAGCCGCCGGCCCCCACCCACTTATCCACCCTTTTTTATATTGAAAGTTTCATATTTTTTTTTATTTAAATCAACTTTTATCTGTCTATATTTTAATTAACCTAATGAAATGTTATGAACGTAAATTAGGATCACACAAACAATTCTTCATTTGACCGTGACCTTCACAAAGCATTCACGTTTCAGACCATCTCAAAACTAATACTCAACGGAACTGATTTTAACCGTTTTTTTTCCAAAATTTTACTTTAATAAACCTAAGTATCTGAAATAAAGTTTATCCACTCTTTTTTACATTGTGTGTTGTATATTTCCATTTTAAATCAACTTTGGTTGTCCATAATTTAAATAACCTAAAGAAATGACGTGGAACGAAAATTATACTGGTTTAAGTTTGCAACTCCGACTTTGTATAAAACTAGTTAACCTTGTGCGTATTGCATAAGAGAACTGTTAGCTAGTCAACCTTCTACTTTTTCAGTCTAGCAATTCGTGTTTAAAAACTGGTCACGTTAACACCACCAAACGCACAACCAAATCACGATTTCTGAGTAAGCTAGACATAAAAACAACTGAATAATTCATGTAGCCCATCAGGTTGTGTCTCTACAAGGTTGGTTTTCTGTTGTGGTTGGTTGCCTAATCACGTCACGCATTTTTCCACGGTTACTTAGACCAATAAAGTTATAGTGTATGTGTGTTTGTCCTTCAGCTAACAGGATCTAGCCACTTAAGTAGACACATAAATCACCTGCCTGTAGGCATTTTTCCTCTCAGCCAGCAATGCAAACCTGTTTTGTGGGCGACTTGTTCTCCCATTGCAAGTAACGATTTTTCCTTGGTAAATTCACGGAAGTGGGTGGTATCTGTCGCTTAGAAAGTCACGTACCAGGATCCACCAAGATTATATAAAGCAACAGGATTGGCTGTTGGGAAAACACACGCTGCAACCGCCAACCAATTGCAGCTTCGAGGGGACAAGGAAACCAAACGGTAAGTTATTAGTGTTTAAAAATATTTATCTTAAAGTACATGTGTTGCTTTTAAGTGAAGTAACCAACTACAGTTGTTGCTTCACTGCATAGTGGGTAGGAATAAAGGGTAAAATACTTCAAAAATAAGTTATAGCTTTAGAATTAAAGGTTTTTTCATTGTAATGTGACAATTTTACTTTTAAAATATAGCTTAGAATTCAGAGGTTTTTTTTTAAATATAGTTTTTTTTTTCTGTTTTAGCCAAAACACGAAATCGCAACCAAAACAGGTAGGAAAATATGGATTGTTTTGTACCCGACTTACCATTCAAACCTGAAAATTCAATCAGTTTGGGAGAAAATTTATTTTGTGTGATAAACCGTTTTAAAAATTCGTGCTATACACATATACGTGTGTATGGTGAAGGAAAAATTAGATATTTTCCTACAGGCCAAGGAGTGACAATAAGGGCACATGAATTTGGAGTATTTCTTCAAAATTGTAAAGCTTTGTAAGCGATTGTTAATACCAGCGACTGGTCAAAAACGCTCTATTAGAACCGGAATTTTGCTATAACTTTAGCTGTTGAGAATGACGTAAACCGCATTGTTTTTATTCATGAGGGAGAGAAAACAAAATGCATCTCGTTGTCTCTCGATCAATTTCACATTTTGTGTGGTTCTCAACACGAAATCGACCATCTCATCTACTTACAAAATACTGTAAGTGGACCAATTTTCAATACTGTGTAATCAAATACGGTTTTTCCATGTTAGAAAAGAAATGGATGAAATAAAGTTAGTAACTTGTACATCAAACGCTTTTATTGCTGATGATTATCCTTTTAAAGATATAAGTTTATTTAGCCAGTCAATACGTTTTCACTAGTCAATTATATTACCAACTAACTTTCATAAACTGACAAGTAAGGAAAGATTCAATGTTAATTTTTGTACAGAATTCATTCACGGTATTCGGTAAGAGAATTTCCCTTATGCCTATGCACCTACTTAAGTAATAAATTGCATTGCAAAGCTTTATCTACAAATGGGTAAACCCATTTTTACAGTCAAAGGCGACCATAAGTTAAAGGATTTATTTATCAAATCGATGTAACATCACTGAAGTGATTGATTTAAACAAATTTGGATGTTAAAAAAGATGAAAAACGTGACGTGTATCCGTTTTGTATAATGCATGATCGTGACCAATGCTCGTTTCACAAGGCAGGACAATATTTTTGCTGGATGTTGGTAAATTTCTAAGGCATATAGTGTTGTGATTTCATCAAGACAACATGGGGAAAGATTTAAGTGCCGTCCATCGTGGATCGCAGACGAAGATAAGAAAAGACGTCAATGTTCCGACCAATAGTGTATGTGCTACATTGTCAAATTTCCATCCGAACATTCACAGTGTGAAAAAGGAAGTCTTTACAACGCTTTAGTGTTATTCAGTGGAGAGTATCAGATTGTTTCGTCGTGCATCAGCCAAAATTTAAAATAGGTGTGTGCTTTTGTGCGTTTTAAAAAGCCAGTAACAAATGATGTCATCCGTGCTCTATGTATCACCACACTTCCAAATCACAATGACAAGTCCCCGTTGATAAAACCGTTGAATTCGAAATGTAGACATTGTAACTGGCTGAAACATCTCATGCAATTGGACAATCAAGTATTGGAAGATTTGACTGACACTGATAAATCTATTCTGCCTTGTGAAAGTTTATTACCAGTCTGGTTACAATGTCACGATGAAAAGAACTTTGTCCTCTCTGATTCGTTTATTCTTCGATTTGCTGCGAATTATCCTTACATTCAAGCATTGTTAGCTAATAAGGAATCACATGATTAATTATTGTTGTATAAGCATTGTTAACTAACAAAGCAACAAATGATTAATTTTGTATAACTGAAACGTAATAAACAACTTTTTATGAAATGAGAAAACTTATTATGTGTTTTTTTGGGGGGAGAGAGGGGGAGGAGGCTTACTATTATAAATAGGAGGATGTTATCAGTTTCAGTGTTCATAAAAATGGATGTGCGATTAAAACATCCATCCAGCTTTTTATTAACAGGCTCTACATCTTCAGGAAAAACACATTCGATAAAAAATTTAATCGAAAATTCACAGAATATTATATTCCCCCGGCCCGAAAGAATTGTATTTTGTTATGCTGAGGAAGAACCGATTAATGAAAAGTTAAAACTAACTTCCCCAGTTCCTATTACTTTCCATTTTGGGTTAAACAAAGATTTGTACAATTCAATACAACCTGATATTTTATTATTGATTAATGATTTACTACAAAGTACATCTCGAGATTTATTGTTGGAACTAGTACAGAGAGGCTCGCATCTAGATGTATTAGCGTGGTAATTGTTGCGCATAGTTTATACGATAAACAATTAAGAGCTCTCAGTCTCCAGGCACATTTTTTAATAATTATTAAAACTGTACGAGATTACAAACAAATAAAAATTTTAGGTAAACAATTAGGATTTTCAGGGAAAAATTTAGTAAAGGTTTATAAGTCTGCTACAGTCGAGCCCTACTCTTGTTTACTTCTGGATTTAAGACCAGAAGCACCTATTAGTTTAAGATTTCGATCCAACATTTTCCAAGATCCATCAATACTGTTTGTAGAGAATGAAAAATTATAAAGTTAGGGATTTTTTACCAGTCCTTCATAAAAAAAGACGTCAAGTGTGCTTTTGTTGAATTGCCCGGAGCTAGTTGACGTTTCATCCCTAGCAGTGCTTAATACTTTAAAGGGCCGTGTAAAAATAAACCCTGGCCAGAAGGCTAAACTGCGTTGTTACAAACAACAGGTGAAATATTTAGCTACAGGAAATCATAACAGAAACGCTAAGCAAAAACTTATACAGAAGGGTGGCCTTCCATTCTTAGGTGCATCAATTCCACCCATTATAGGTGCTATAATGGAACTGCTTGGCAGCTAAGGAACCAAAAAAATGTTTTAAAAAAGTATCTTTCGTCCCAACCACCATCTATGCACGACAAATCACCTTATGTAGCACCACTTAATTACATGAAATGAGCGAATTAATGCAAAACGATACATTGGACAATGATAGCAAAATAAAATAGTATAACCAATTGCTCAATCGATACCTACGTTATGATGCCGAATGGGTAGGTGAACCAGGGAAAGTTGAGATTAAAGCTCTGGCCCAACGTGCGCCTGTCCAGGGACCACCAGGAGTGCCTCCCCCTCTCACCCCGGCTTCGAGAATGTTGAGGGTGCCCACCCCTCCACCAAGAACAACGTTACAACTTGCTGCTGCATCATTCAAGACGTACATACATCAAGCAACCAAAACCTATAGAAGACATTGTGAGTAGTGTCATTCCTAAATATAATAAACGTGTTGAGCGAGTTTTATGTAGTGGTAGAGTTCAGTGGGACTTGGAAGGTCGATTGATACATATGCAAAACGTCATAGAGGATAGTGACGTTGGGAGGCTTGTCCACGGAGCTCTGACAGAAAGTAAGCATCATCATACCAAGATGCCAAAGGAGCCCGACTGGACTTTTGTTTCAAAAGTAGTAAAAAACATTTAGGTCGTCGTTTTTTTACATCCTGGACACTCCATCCAACAATGTAAGGAAGTCTTACAACAACCTCAACAAAATGGAAAAAAAAGTGAAACAATATAAAATGGTGACGAAAGCCCGACTGCATCATTGATGGCTGAAAACTTAGCCGAAATAGAAAAAGAAAAAGAAGAAGACCTCGAACGAGAAGAAGGACCTGACGTATCAGTGACTGATATATCTAAACTGTGGAATGACGACTATTGTTGAGAAACAGTAACAGTAACATACTTTGACCAGGCTTCTCCTGGCGGATTACGTGGTGTGCACAGATTCTACAGAGAAGCTAAAAGAAGGGGATTAAAAGTCACATTAAAACAAGTTAAAGATTTTTATCATCGCAAGAAACCTATAGTTTGTTTAAACCTGTTATTCGATGATTTAAACGGAATCCTATAATAGTTAAAGGGATCAACAAAATATGGGGCATAGATTTGTTGGATGTACATTCTTTAGCTAAATTTAACGATGACATAAATTTTTTACTACCAGCTATAGATAATTTTACTAAGAGAGTTCACTTTAAACCAGTGAAGAAAAAAGATACTGTTACAATCGGTAAAGCGTTTGAATCTATTTTTAAGGAAACAAAACCACCAGAATATATTTTTTTCAGATATGGGACTCGAATTCACATCTAAATACGTGCAGAACGTTTTTCAAAAGTACAACATAAAGCATTTTACTACAGAAAACACTGAGACAAAGCAGCTATATCTGAACGATTTTTTAGAACGCTGAGACAAAGGCTTCACAAGTACTTACATTCCCGCTATACAAACCGTTACATAGATGTACTTCCAGACATTATCAATGCTTATGAATCTTCCTATCATCGATCTATTAAAATGTGAATCATAGATGTCACCAAAAAAAATTAACAATTGGTATATCGCAATTTATATGGAAAAGGATTAAAAATAGATGAATTGGTTTAATTGTCTAAAGTTAAAAGTATTTTTGAAAAGGGTTATCGTTCAAATTGGACAAGCGAGGAATTTAAAATCAGTGGAGAAAAAACAAACAATACCTATGTATTTAGTAGTTGATTTAGAAAATAAACCAATTTTAGGTAGTTTTTATAAACAAGAATTGCAAAAAGTAATTACCACGCCTGATAGACTATATAAGGTTGAAAAGATTTTGAAACAGTGCAAACGTGGTGGAAAAATTGAGTATCTTGTTAAATGGGAAGGATACCCGAAGAGTCAAGCCAGTTGGACCAGTGACGAGGTAGATTTGTCAACATGAGCGAAGAAATCTGGTTAACGTTGCCTTCGAATAGTAGCATGGATGTATTTCCAAATTAAACTTTACAAAATTATACAACTAAATTGTTAGAACCGTTAAATTTTCACGAGAATTACGAGGTTGCCTGGCCCAGATAACCTTCCCTAACAACTTTAGTCAAGACGCGTTAGTTATTTTGCCGGAGGGAAGGGATGAAGATCATTTGCTTTTACAATCTTATAAAATTAACACAAAAAAAAGTATTACGAAAGGCCAGAATACCGAACTCGAATTATCATCTACGGAAATTGGAAAAAAGTACGATAGTTTAAAACAATTGGTAGATACAGTTAACAGGAAGCTAAAATAATTTAAAGCTAAATTGGCAGGGGGTGATCCTTTCAAAGGTAGTGCCAAATTGCCCGCTACACTATACAATAAAACGTACAAAAGATACACGATTGCTAACGACGTTACTCGTCAATATTACATAGACTCGTTGTAAACTGGAGACTGGCACAGAAATTAGGTTTCAAATCGGAACAATTTCCGTGGAACGCTAATATAACCAAACACACGGTGATCACAACAAAACCGGTTAAAGAAATTACCAGCAATACAGACGTTGTATGTGTACAGCGACATTGTAGCTCCACAGTTGGTAGGTGATAGCAGATCTCAGCTATTACGTATAGTAGACGTGATGAAAGAGGCTGGTGATCAAACGAACGTACAGTTTTTTAGAATATATTATCTACACTTATTATGCCTTTCTTTTCAATACGTAGAAACAGACATACGTACTGATGATGGAAGCCGCGTACCATTTGGTTCATACTCGCCCGTAGTGGCTATCTTACAACTTCGTCCAAAACATAATTATTAAAAAAATAATCTGAACCATGGTTTCTATAATAGCGCCATATGATCATTCTAAGCTATAAATGTTTCATCATGAAGTATTGTTGCAAATATTCTCACCATTACGTGGGGCAGTTTGTGGGGAGGGGGGGGAGGGAAATCCACATATTCTATGGGAGATGAGTCCAGTCAGGACATGGGGAGTTAGGAAATTTTTTTTCTGTCGTGAGTCGCGTGGCCATGCTATTTTTTCGTATGGCATTTCCCCATATTAAAAAAATGAAAATATTAGGACGCAAAGCTGTGTCTATGGGTGGGAATACTCTTGGTGACTACCGAGCTGGCCAGGCCATAAAAGAATCCACCAAAAAAAGAGTACATGAAGCTGGTCACGACATTTTGACCGATATTCATGATAAAATACAGCAGACTGGAAGCGGACAAAAGAGAACGTCTAAAACGAATGGAGGTGGACGTATAAAAAAGAAAAAGTCTGAAACTAAGAAAAAGATAAATAAAAGACGAAAATTTGAAAAAAAAACTATTTTAGACTAGTATGAATAGACATGAGTAAGTCTAAAACGACATAACACTGAATTGACACATTCCCATCATGGCATTTTTACATCAACAGAGTTGTGAATGTCTTTTATCACCTTAAGAATTATCTCAGTCTTGCCTACACAAATCAGTATCGAACAAACAGTAATCAAGTTATCGATTATGTAATTTCAGGATCAGTACATGAATATGTAAATCTGGCTAATACTCTGGTGTACTTGACAGTTAAAATTAAATAAGTTCAACTACTAACCTAACGGATATTGAGTCTTCATACGTGACACCAAACGGACTTTTATTAAACATCCTTTTTAGTCAAGTCGACTTGACTCTCAGTGGAAAACTAACCTCCAGTAGCACGGGTCAATACGGCTATAAGAGTTACATTCAAACTTTATTAAATTACGGTTTCGACGAAAAAAACACGCAGCTGACAGCTGATCTGTGGTAGACGCTAGCAATAGATCAGCAGCTATTTAGGCAGTCGTGAAGTTGAATTATTGGGTCGATTTCATTGTGACATTGCTTTGGAAGACAAACTCGTGCTGAATAATGTAAAAATAAAACTACGTTTCGTTCCAATCAATCCAAAATTTAATTTGTACGTAACGCAAGCAGGTATCACTGATGGTCTTACAGTTCCTCTGTTTGAATTTGTGGATATGGCCCTGTTTGTAGAAAAAGTTGTGTTAGCGCACACACAAGTTTCATTTTAAAAAGACGGATGTTAAGATTCACACTATCGTCAACAATGCCAAATCAGCACAATTCAACAATTTGTTCCAAGGTTTTATTCCGAATAGAATCGTCCTAGGGATGGTGACTCACGCTGCATATAACGGAGGTTACAAAGTGGATCTTATGTTCTTCAGACATTTCAACCTGAACTTGTTAGCAGTGTCTGTTGATGGGCAAATATCAATGGAAAACCAATTACCATGGATTTTACCAACAAAAACTGCGTTGAAGCCTACATTTCGATGTTCAGTGGACTTGGAACGTTGTTTCACAATTCTGGAAATGGAATTTTCTACGAAGAATGGTTGTCTGGACATACTTTATTCTGCTTCGATCTCACGCCAGATCAGTCAGCTGACCAAAGTTCCCACGTGTCACTCGTTCATAACGGTGTTGTGAGTGTTGAATTGAGATTCTTCTAAAATCTAACGGAAAATGTCAACTTGATAATTTATTCAGAAACGGACGCTTTGCTGGAAATCGAAGAAACGTTTTGACTGACTTTTGAAAAAATGAATACCTTACAGATTGAAACTAAACTGTCACCAGTGTGTAGAAACTAAATCGGTGTTTATGGTAGCAAACGGCTTCCGAGGAAACCAAGAAGAAGCTGGATGGTTATGAAAATATCTCCATATTCACAGAGTGAACTTCACCGGATCGTCGTTGGATGTGGAGAATATTTCAATCCCTTGGGTCTGCCACCCGTGAACAAGACTGTTATCGATTACTTGAATAAATGTAAAAAGTGGTGGTGGTTTAATCGTTTTCCTTTACAGAAATTTGGAAATATAGTCTGTGGACATTTTTGTGTCTATTATAATACTGAGCGATGTAAAGGTAGTACATCTACCCAAATTGTTAACCGTTTAAGGAAAATGTCTAATCCTGGAAAATATGTGTATAATTTCGTGAATAAAATGTTTAATTTTTTTTGCATTCAGTCTATTTTGTCATAGTAAGGGTAGAGACCTATAAATATAGGAGACAGAGGTTGATCTACTAATCCTTTCTTTTTATATTTTTCAGAAATGTCTTTTGTATGTGACATCTGTGGGAACACTTATGTTCACGCTAAAAGTTTATACCGAGAAAAAAGGAAACACCATCCGGACCAAGTTCCGATTACTACATCATATCGACAAAAGAAACGCAATTTCGATTGCTCTACGTGTAACGTTTCCTTTTCAACCTTAAGAGGTTTACGAGAGCATAATAATTCTACCCATCGTGCGATACCGTCTACACCACCACCATCATCACTACCTCCACCTCCGATCATTGTGGAAGAGAGTGCATTCCAAAACTTTTTTCAGAGATATGTGTATGCACAACAGGAAGATACTGTCGACATACGAACTTACTTCGATATAATCAGAACACATCTTTTAAAACTTTTTGATCATGTACAACGACGTTACAATCAATTTAAGTTTATGATGTGTCTTCATCTTACTTTCGTCAAAGAAACACGTGTCGAGAAAAAAACTACAAATATCTATTTATGCAGTACACCTATTGCTGTTTTATCTGTTTTAGATTTTAATAATGCTGTCGATAGTACTTTAACAAAAATGTTGAATAGCTTCGAATCATATCAGAAAGATGGATCAGGATGGGTAATAGTTTCCATCGATAAATGTGATATCCATTTTGGTCAATATGCCCCTCTTGCTGGTGGTTGTAGTTATCGTTTAGATGATTAATTAATATGCATGCTTTGTTGAACATAGATTGTTTCGATAATCATTGTTTTGTTATTCTGTACTGGCTGAATTGCATCGTGTCGATGGTGCTGAGCATCCCTCGCGTTACAATCAATATGAAAGATTCTTGAGTACATTAAATCACTTTTCCCACACCACTCTCTGAAGTAAATCGTTTTGTAAAACAAAATTACATCGCAGTTAGTGTTTATGGTTATGAGAACAAAACAATTTTCCCCTTACGTATAAGCAATTTTGGATCAGATCAGGTTGTTAAATTGTTATTGTTGGATATTAAACACTGCTGTTTGATTAGAGATTTTAATCGACTCACCTGCAGTAATACAACCATATATGTTTGTCAGTATTGCATTTGCCCTTTGCATACTAAAGAAAAATTACAAGCACACGAACTACTTTGTAAACAAATCAAATTACAAAGACTAGAAATGCCTGATAAACAAATGATGCAATCATCACGACAAGCAGTTACTAGCATCCTATGGGGTATATGCAGACTTTGAATACATATTACCAAAACCTGACCCTAATTCTTCTTATGTACAAAAATTAGGAACACATGTACCGTCCGGCTTTGCTTATATCATTGTTGATAACAACGGACAAGTTCATACGCATAAAGTGTGTAGGGGACAGGCTTGCATACAAAAACTTTTTGAATGTCTTTTAATTATTTGTAATTGCTCCTATGATTTACACGACCGATGATGAAAAGAGTTTCAGAGCAGCAACACATTGTTATTCATCATTTGCGCTTCACGATATGCGTGTACGTGATCACGATCATATTTCTGGCTTATACAGAGGAGCAGCGCATCAACGTTGTAATTTATTGTATAAATATAAACCAACACTACCAATTTTATTCCATAACCTGAGTCCCTACGATTTACACCTAATCATACGTGGTTTGTCTTATTTTAGTGACCATTCTGTGAAAATTATTCCAAAGAACACTGAAAGGTATCTATCCTTGAAAGTAAAAAAAATATATTATTTTGGGACTTGTATCAGTTCCTGTCTGCCTCTTTGGACACATTAGTTAAAACTGTGTCAGAATTTCCTTTAATGCAAACCATTTTTCCTAATACATACAAGGATCTCACTCGTAAGGGACAATATCCATACGAGTATTTTGATTCTTTTTCCAAGTATGACTAATAACTACTTCCACCAAAGGATTCATTCTATTCTACATTAACAGACAGTGTCATCACGGACGAACAATATACATATGCACAACACGTGTGGAATTTGCTAGACTGTCAAACATTGGGTGATTATCACGATTACTATTAACTGATGCGGTGCGCCTGGGTGATATTTTTCAGGCTTATCGCAGCATGTGCTTGAAATATTATGGACTAGACCCTGTCCATTACTTAGTCTTCCACGTTTGGCGTGGGATGCAGCATTGAAATTAACCAAGGATAAACTTGAATTATTAACAGATATCGATATCTACATGATTGAACGTTTGGTACGTGGTGTTGTCTCCACAGTATCGAATCGTTAGCCTTACCTGCCAAATTATTACCCTGATGCAATTACATCATACATAGAGTATTTAGATTAAAATAATCTGTACGGTTTTTGCTTGATGCAAGCTTTACCATATTCAGGTTTTCGTTGGTTAACATCTGTAGCAATAGCTACACTTGACGTGACAAATATACCTGAAAATGACACTGGATATGTTTTAGAGGTAGATTTGGATTATCCTGAATATTTACACGACAAAGATTCCGATTACCCATGAGCACCAGAAAATCTAATAATAACTTATGAAATGTTGTCACCTTACAACAAAGAACTGCATGCACTATTCAAATTACGAAATTCGACTAAAAAATTAGCTTCACACTTTCTTCCCCGAAAAAATTAAGTTTGTCACTGCAAAAACTGGCAGTTCTATCTTTCCCACGGTTTGATGCTTAGGAAAATACACAAAGTAGTGACTTGCAAACAAAAAGCTTGGTTGAAACCGTTTATCGAATTTATTACTGAAAAACGACAACAGGCTACAACTGAATTTAAATATGATAATTTTAAACTAACGAACAACAGTATTTACGGAAAGAGTCTGGAGAATGTACGTAAACACGTATCGATCAAATTGACAACAACATTAGCTTGAACGAGGAAATTATTAGCCAAACCCTCAGTCACATACTTCAATCCATTAGCTGACAAGTTAGGTTTGTTTAGACTACACAGGCTAAAAGTAATATTAAACAAGCCAGTTCACTTAGGATTTGCTGTGTTAGACCTATCTAAATTATCGATGTTTGAATAATTCCATTACTGATACATCATTCCAAAATATGGTGATAATTGTAAATTATTACTGACCGATACAGATTAGTTCATTTATCACGAATTCACCGATGATTTGTATCGGGAAATGGCTGAATCACGTCATTTGTTTGACACGAGCAATTACCCAACCAATCATTTTTTATTTTCCGACAAAAATAAAAAAGTTCCTGGAAAAATGAAAGATGAAACTGGATCCATACCCATTTCTAGGTTTGTTCGATTGAAATCAAAAAATGTAAATGATAGAGTATGATAGTACAATAAAAAAAGTTGGAAAAGGGTTAAAGAAATCTGTTTTACAGAATCACGTAACAAGTGATGATTACGTACATTGTATGCAGGAACGACAATGCTTTTCCTATTCAATTGCAAACATTAGAAGTTACGATCATTTGTTATTCACTATCCAACAAAGAAAACTTTGTTTAACAGCTTACGATGACAAGAGGTGGATCTTACCCTGCGGTATTGTTACAGTTCCTTATGGCCATAACAGCACATTGTAAATAAAGACGCATCACCCAATAGTGTATGTTATTCAATTACAAGTGCTCGAACAGTGAGGAGATGTTTGATGTACAGCACAGATTCAAAGAATCTGTTCACTACTATGGGACAAGAAAAGACTTTTGTTGATAAATGGTCTATGGATGCTGAACAATCAGCACACAACATGGCTAGAGCAGTATTTTTCCATGCAACACGTGATAACAACGACTGTGTTGTTTGTTCCTATTGTGATTGGAAATTTTTTTCGTGGAGTTTAAGTGATCTGCCTTCAGAGTACCACAAGACAATGAATCCAAACTGTCCCTTCATAAGGCGCTATCCACATGGGATGAATGCTTTATCCGAACAAGCAAACATTTTCCCTTAAATAGCGCCCCATCATACTGGATGTGGTCGTGGATTCGGTTGTAACAATCAGCTTACCAATCGTTTTTTTCAAAGAAGCATTGAAACATATGTAAAATATTGTATCTATATGTGAATAAATTTTATTTGTATTTGTATTTACTTTCATGTTTTTGTCATTTACCTGCTTTTATTTACTATATTACGTAATATTTAGGATCGAAATGTTATTCCATCCAGTTCATTCTTACAAAATTGAAATGAGTTAAACATAACCCATAGACTAAAAAAAAATTAAAAGTTGTATCAGAGGTGAGGTTCAAACTCATGCCCTCATTTGAGGATCAGAGCATTTGAGGAACAGAACTTGTAACTAACGATGCCTTAGACCACTCGGCCACTCTGACACAACTTTCATACTGTTGAAAACTGAAAGATAACTAACCATATAGGAAGAACGTTACTTTTTTTGGTGACCTTGACCTTCCACCCCGTGTACGTGACACAAATACATAAGCTGGTGCCAGTACCGGGGCGTTGTATGACATTTTTGTTACTACTTTTTGGCGTCAAAATATGTAAAACGATTCCCCTTTTCTAGTATATGCAGTATTTGTTTTTTTTTTGTGTGTGGTGGTTGCAATGGTTGAGGACAGCAGGAAGGTTTTACGTGTTCTTTACACTCCAGGAGCACGTGGTTTCTGAATCCTTACATAAAAGCGTATTTATGCTCTTTTGTTCTTTTGATTTTGGTTCAGTTAAACTATACCTTAAACCTTGCAAACGCATTGAATTGCGTTCGCTTCGTTCGAACATTGATTATTCATTACATAATGAGAAACTGCATAAATGGCAAGAGATGATGACCTGTGGTGCAACACCATTTGGAGCATATGCCCATGTGGACGGGAAGTCTAGTCCATCCGGAGATGTGCCTGGATCACCTCTTGCCGACGACCAGGCTGTGATGACGAATGCCAGGCTACAGCATCAGGCTGTACTGTACGGAGCCTGCCACCAACAACCTGATTCCATTCTTCCTGCCAAAGACCCAGAAGTTCTGCAGATGGATCAAATTTCGTATTTTAAAACTGGCTGAACCTCCACCTAGCTAAATCTATGGCAGCCTGTTGAGGAGGGAAAGCAAGAAAGTGCTTAAGACTTACATGATGACACAATACTTGTGTAGGCTTTCCTTCCTTAACAAATTGTACATTGATTTTCTCCCTAACTATGGCAGCGTAGGCACCTGTGTCTACTCGTCCACTTCCTGAGATTCTTAAGTAGCCGAGGGCCCAACATAGTAAATGACAAAATTATAGTTATATATGAATAAGGTGCCAGGAGATGTGAACAAGACGGATCAACAAGTTCCTTTCTTGACATCAAAGAGTTAATTCAAGCTGTGATACGCATGAATGCAGGTTTATATTGGCCATGAATGCCGAAACAATATTCACAGCTTGCTTGTTATAACGTTTTTAACACACTGTCCTAGACAGCCGAGTACTTTTCAAATGCAAATTAAGAACTCTTTTATCTCTTTTTAAATCTGAAGATTGCTGGCGACGGTTGCACAATTATCGCACAATTAAAAGAAACTATTTACTCTATACAACTATCAATTCACACTAACGGTAAATGAGAGAACAGAGTAGCGTGCACCATGGCTGGAATAAATAAAGGGTGTGAAATAAAAAAAATATTGATTTTGCATTTTCTATTCAGACATCATTCCGTCATCCAACACAACGTAGTTTTTGCAATTATAAAGGAGCTGGCTGTGACCAGCAGCTTTGAAAGGCCACACCAATTTCATCTTGCCTGTATTTTTAGTATTCTATACAGTTAAAGTAGAGAAGTGTATAGCAATGTTTTTGTCCGTCCATTGCCTTTTACAAATGTGGAGTGGTGCCAGATAGAGACAGTGAACTTGGGAACCACTCTAGTCTCGGTCTTGCTTGGTAAACCAGAGGGACACTAGTCCCACAGAACAGTAGGTATCAAGGTAACTCAAGGTGGCCCAGACCGAGTTGCTTTCCCTCCCACTACGTGGTCAAGGTACTATGCTGCCCATCCCGAGTCCCAGGAAGAACCGACGATAGAACATTGCCAGCTGAACCCAGTTAGACGCTCTGGCTTCCCTGATTGCAGTCGAATTTGCCGGGTTGTCAGGATGGTTGACTTCCCATTGGCAAGAGTGTAAACTTTTGTCGTTTTGCACCCTAATAATTTTTTTGCATGCTTACCTACGGAAACCCTGTTACGACTTTTAATTCCTCTAAATAGTCAAGTTCTGTCTTCTTCCCAGCACACTAGTGACCCGGGAGCCACCGTTACTGTCAGTCCAAAGACCTAACTAAATCATTCAATTGGTAGTAGCGAAGGGCGGTGTGTACAATGGACAAGGACAAAATCAACGTGAGCTTATGACTCGCGCTTACTTGGAATTCCACGTTCACGGGGGACAATTCCAAACCCCTATCCCTGTCACGAAAGAGGTTCAGTTGGTTACCCCGGTCCTTTTGGACTGGACACACACTGGTTCTTTCATTGTAGTGCACGAGTGCGGCCCCGGACATCGAAGGGCATCACAGACCTGTTATTGCTCAATCTTGCGCGGCTGTTACACCGCTTGTCCTCTAAGAAGCAGTCAACCACCGACGTTGCACCAACACACGCATGCATGGCACCACAAGATCGGTCATCTATTAAGCAAGCTCGAGCCTTGTTCTTTATCGGAATTAACAAGACAAATCGCTCCACCAACTAAGGGCTCGTTTAAGCAACGATAAATTTTTTGCTTACTAGCTTTCACTTGGTTAATACTAAATCTGCTTGCTGCTTCTCGCCTTTGCCAAAGAATGTGGCTTTCAAGTTGTCTATACGTCGTAACCATGGCAACAATGCAGACGCACATCTCCTCCTCGTGCCTAACGACACGACATATGAAGCGTGCAACATGACAGCGTCGATTTATGACAACTAGAAAACAACTGTTACTGCTGTACAACACGATGGACAGATTTCTGATGCCGGTATTCGATGAGTTGTCTTCGATTCGACAACCCCGAAATGGACGCCATGTTGGATTTTAAATTCTCGCTGTGAGTAGCTATTTTATTCATTATTTATATTAATAATGAAGTTAAAAAGTAATAAAAATCCAATAAGATTTACGGTTATCAAAATAGAAAGTATAGTTTCATGTCTGACTACGATCCGTTATCAAGGAACAAATTTTTAGCCAAAGGAGCTAACGTCAATACATAATAAAAAAAAACCGGATTGGTTGTAATCCACACATCACCAACTAAAGAACTAGTTAAAACGCATTTTGTTTAAAACGATAAAAAGAACCTGACAATAGCGACTCAGACAAACTCCCTCAAAGCATGCCATGAGTGCTGGGACCAGTTTGAGGGTGCATTTACATTGCAGAAGGACCTTAGCAAGAAATATTTGAGATTCTCAGTTTGTGGAAAACGGAGATATATTCATAAAATTATTTATTATTAAGCAAAAGGTGATTATGGACGGGTGGTAGCTGAGCATTGAAGCATATAGTTTATTAATTAATTCTAGGTCGGTAATGTTTTTCTTGAAACAGAATTTGGGCAATTTCCAAATCGGAGGTGTTTCCTCTCTTTACCTGGTGCCGCAGTACGTAGAGAATTAGTTTCAGTATATTTAAGATTTGATATGTGGGATGATATTCTTTTATTCAAAATTTGCTTCGTCATTCCCATGTAAGACACCATAAGACACCATTTGGTTCGCCACAGGAAATTTGATAAACAACGTTTCGGTTTTTTGGGCCTCCTTGTTATCGAACGTAATTCTCAGCATGAAGAGGATTTTTAAATTTAGAATTTGGATTTGAAAACATTTGTTGCACCTTCCTTCTTTTCTATGTACACAGCCAGTTTGTTTTGTTTACGGTGCACACATTGTGTTTAAGATGCAGCATCCTTGCACTTGCCAGCACTCTCATAACTTACACCCTTCGTATTTTGAAATGGCTACACACACTACTAACACCTTCAGCTTTGGAACTGTGGAAATATCCTACGCCGATACACTCTCTAATCATAAACAGGTTTATAATTAGAGACTGAATCAGCGCAGGGTATTTCCACAGTTATGACTTTACACCTGCTCAAGTCATTTTCACTTAACTCCCCACATTAAAAAGCGTAGGTACCCTCTCCCAAAACAAAGTCCCATGATGAAGGAAGAAATGGAGATATCGCAACACGCACATTTGCATCACCCCATGAAATTTTAATGAAAACATATGGAATGCATATGTCTCTCTCGACCTTGGTAACAAGTCTGTTACGCCTCCAGCACTGTAATTTTGCTCCTCGTCATGATTCTAATTATCGTCTGGTCGTTTGCTTGGCTCCCCATGTAAATGTACTGCAGCAGATTTCCTGGCTCCTTCAGCCAACGTCCTGGCCTTAACGTTTCTTCTGCCAATGTTCTGGCTTCAACATTTTCGATGATAGTTTACTTTTTTCCATGCTGCGTCGTCTTATGTCTTAGGTACGTCTGTTCCCTTGAACTTGAAGCAAAAACCTTTCCACAACTACCAAAGAGGGGGGGGGGATTGAGGCTTAATGGCGCGTCGACAACTTGGTCATTAGCGCCAACCTCAGTCACAGTGCAGTGGTCCGGGTTGCCACTGCACCACACATTACAGAGATGTTATTCAAACCCCTAATAACTACCAAAGATACTACTTCCAACCCTGAATTTAAAAAAATCGCTACACATGTTTTGTGCCCTTCTTCCAATATTGTTTCCTTATGGTGAATAGATTCCTACCGATGCTACCAATGTTGTGGAGCAGTAGATATAATAACACTGATGCCACTAATGCTACTTATGTCCTGTTTGGCTACAACAGCTCAGTCACCACCACACACAGGGTTTTCCTTGCCAAGACTCACCTCGCAAACTCTGCTTCCATGCCACCAACACTTTCCTGAAGGAATAGAATTGAAGACTCGTTGCAGTAGAACTAATTTAATGGTGAAGCCACAGAACAACTTTTGTTACAATAAATCATACAAAACAATTCAACATTTGGTAAACGTCTCTATCTACAATCGACAGGGTTTGACTTAACAAGTAAGTTCACAGAGATCTAAGGTAGCTCACACAGATTCAAGTTTCTAGGTAACTAGTATCTTAGCGACTACACATATGTATTTCTCCATAATAATCATTCGGACTAACTATGGATGCGACTACGTCTTTTTCCTACGAAACCCGAGCATGGAATAACAGATTGCAAAAAAATTTCCTGACTTGGAAGTTAGTGTTCATTGGATAAGAAAATCTCTTGACATCTTGCACCAAAGCATTCCACCAATCTAGTTGTGTATTTACAATCGTCCATTATGCTCATTCGTGCCACCAACAGTTGGGACCACTAGCCCAACACAATCAGCGACGTCATGGGTTGCCTGTGCACAGGAAACGCAAGTTGTCTTTCCTTTACACGAGGCACTGGTATGGTAAAAGCAATAGCAGTGGTAACACTGCATTGAATCCAGATAAAGCACCTGACCTTCAATCGCAGGTATTCCACAGTTAAATGGAACTATTTGCCCACGTCGGAAAGCACAACTACACAACTTCTGGCATCCAAAGAGAGGTTTCCTTCATATGGAAGAGATTCACGAAAGCCAACCTGCATATCAAAGGTCAGGAAAATGGTATCAGTTTGCTGGACACCATTTTCACCTTTCCTCACAAACTGCCAAACAGCTGTAATGCCCTGTGAGCTGAGTTCCTCCAGGATGTCCTCATCATTAAGATCCCACAAATCAAAGTACACATCAATTCCCTTGCTGCTATTCAAGTTACAATGCAACTCAACATCCACCAGATAGATCGCAGTTCACATACCTTCAAAATCTTCCTTGTCTGTTTTCATTTTCCGCATCCACAAATCGATATCGACCTTGCCAACGTTTGTCATTATTGCAAAAAAACATTTAAACAACGATGACCCGAAGAAAATACATGAGGACAAGGTTAGGGGTCATTGCCAGCAGGAGGTACAGGGTCCCTGCTTATTCAAAATGGAACTTGAGCGCTCAAGAATGGAGAACCATTCCTGTCGTATTCCACGTCCTAGAGGGATACGACAAGTATCATCTGATATCAACCATCACACGTTCCTGGGAAGGTGGATGTCGTTAGGATGCTGAGCAGTTTCAGAGGATGGTGATTTTCGACTCACAGTCTCAATTTCTGGAAAGCTTCATTGGACACGTTTCTTGAGAACAACAGAAATGGTGGTATTAGGTTTGCAATCCTCAAAGCTGCTGTGGACTCTGGCAAAAAATTAGCATGGTTCAAGGACGACACAACTCGAGAAAATTCTTTGAATTTCTTGACGTGAAAGGGCATCAAACCTTACGAGCATGTGACTTATGTGTCCGTTTTCGATAAAGAAGATCTGCCATCGATAGATGCATTTTACTCTCAGCTGAAAGATGATGCATTAGCAGGAGGAGAGCAAGCTGCAAGTGAAGAAATTTGATTCGTTTCATGAGGTATACTAAATGGCAGACATTTTCCTGCTAGCGAATGTTATCCAAGACTTTAGAAACTATGCCTCGAAAATAACAGGTTGGATCCCTACTAATACATGTTCACTTTGGGGTTTTGAGGGCGGCCCTCCTCAGAAGAACATATCCCAAGTTGGAACTCTTTGCCCACATCGGCAAGCACAACTCCACAACTTACGGCATCCAAGGAGAGGTTTCCTTCATAAGGAAAAGATTCACAAATTCCAACAAGTACCTGCTAGGCTTCAACCCCTTCCAGCTCTCTCGGTACAGCGTAGGCTTGTCCAAGAACAACCTTTACGGCTTCACCTTGAAAGGTCCTCTTCCTTACGATGGGTTCCATTACCTGTACTAGGGTAGAGATTAGGACCTTCAAAGTAGACATGGTAGCAAACGATGTGGACATTGGGTACGTACTGGAAGTGCTCTTGAATTTCCCAGAGAGTTGCAAAATTTGCACAATGATTACACCCTACATTATAGGAAGACTAAGATTAAGAAGGGGTTTATTTTCCCTTATTTAGCGAAAGAGAACCAGGGAGATTAAATATGCAAAGCGGATTGTGAATCTTCTGCACAGGAAGTACATTGTTTACTATCGAAACCTAAAACAGTACCATTGTAATGGGTTAGTTTGTAATTGCATGTGACAGTGATAGTGCATGCAGGAGTATATTGAGAATCAACTATCCCATTCGAGGAGGATTATTTTGAACTATTAAATAACTCGGTTTTTGGCAAAACGATGGAAAAAAATAAAAGCAACTCATTGTCAACTTATGCACCGATCCTGAGATGGCGTTCAAATGCACGTCCCAACCTCATGCCAACTCCTTCAAGGCCCTCAACAAAAACCTAGTGCACATCAATTCACATATTCGAAGCATTTTGTGTGATCTCTCTACTTACACGGAATTTTCCATTTTGGAACTTTCGAAATTAGTAATATACGAGTTCTATTACAAGTTTATTAGACCGAAGTACGGAGACTAGCCAAACTCATCTCCACCAACACATATAGCCTCTGGTACTAAATCGAGATGGACGGTGCCTATGACAATATGTTCAAAGACTGAGATTGTTTCAACACGAGTAATTAACCTCCAAAACACTACCTTTTCTCCAATTCAAATAAACAGGTTCAGGAGTAAGATGGAAGAATAGATGGGCAGCATCACCAGCCTAGAATTTGTTGGGCTGAGGTCGAAGATGTATACTCTTTACTCGAGGAAAGAAGATGGCTAAAAAGGCTAAAGGAATCTAGAAATTGGTTGTCAGGAAACGCTTGACTTTCGACTATTATAAAGAAGCCCAGAAATCGCAGAGAGTCGCCAAGAAAGGAACTTCGGAAAGAATTTTGGCATCAGACACAAGCGGAGTACGGTCCGAGTTTCTAAATCCCTGCTCTCATGGTATGACGATAAAAGGTACTTCTTGGACAATGGCGAGGACACCCTAGCTAGCAGTCAACGCGAAACGGGGGTGATGATTTCAACCTCAACGTGGACATGATGATCGACAAAAACTGGACATGATGATCGACAAAAACTGGGAGAAAAAGGCAAATGTTGTGTTTAATATACAAGAAGTGGAAAACGTGAATGTGGTGAATTTGAACAAAGCTGCATTACGGCCGGAGTTGAGAAAACAGAGATTGGAGAAAGTTGCTGCTGATAAGAGCAAATTTAGAGTTCAAGAAACAGAGGCTCTGAGTAAAGGAAAATTAGGGAGAGTTGCCACTTCCATAAATGAAGCTAGAACTCAAGAAATGATAGCACAGAGGGAATGTACATTGAAGAAAGATATTGCTACGAAAAGGAAAGCTGGCACCAAAGAAACTGAAACGCAGAGAAAAAAAAGAGATTAGTAAAAAAACTGCAGCTAAAAGAAAAACAGAGATGGAGGAGAAAGAGAAAGATAGGCTGGTGAAAAGGTGAGCACAGAGGAAATTTTGATGAGCTCACATACTATGTGGATTAAGCCTACAGGGAAAACCACATGTAAATATAAAAAACGGGCCATTTACTTTAACTCATGTGTGGGCAGGAAAATGTATTTATTATAAACTCATCAATCACATTTTATATCACATGCCTGCAATCTCATAAAGCAGTGCCGACAGAGTCAACAATCTTCTAAAGCATGTTAGGAGTTCTCACAATGGAAAAGTTCATAAAGCATTTCAGGTGACCGAACACATTTCCGACAATGTGACATTACAACTCCTTACCTATGTGGTTTTCAACATGTGAAAGCTCATAATGCAATTTTTAAGGTACCCGATTTAGTGTTACTTCTTTGTCAGTCTGGAACCTAAACTCTTCGTCATTCTTACAATGTGAAAGCTCATAAAGCATTTTTGGAGTACCTGAATCCCCCACCCCAGTGTGACCTAGACCCGACACGACCTTGCAGTTGCTAATTCGTCATTAGTTTGTCCATGCCATATCGCAAATGTGATTTTGGAGGTTTCATTACGACACATAAATATATTAAAAAGCAATCCCTCACCCATGATTGTGACGTGATTAACATTGACCAAGTGTGACCTTGAACCTGTGTGACCTTGTCCTGGAGTGACCAAGACCTGAAGCAACCTCGGCCCCTTGCAACCTTGGAGTTGCTAATTGGACATTAGCAGGGGAGGTGCCTGTTTATCTGTACCATATCACAAATTCGCTCTACTTGCATTCACCCAGTCACGTAGCGTAATTTGAAATCTAACAATTCGACCCTCTCGCTTTTATGCTTGGAGTCACTTGAAACTTGCATCACCTGAAACATTCGAAACTCTCCTCAAGGATGCTGATTTAACCATTTTGACATTGTAATGTGTTAGTTAGCTCATTGATCAGTAGTAGGTTTTACACTGATGATGAAACACAAAAAATCGGTCCATTATACAGAAGAAATGTGATTAAAAATTAATTTTGTATTGTTAACAGTGTGCTCAAACTGTTCAAACACATCAAACTGTTGAAAACAGAGGTACGTAAACTTTCAGAGCATGAATCGAATTGGAAAGTTCAGATTTCTGCAAGTATTGTTCAATTTCCACTTGAGCTTGTCATAGATGACATGCGCTTCACAGTATAATGCCTTAAGGGCAAATAGCTTTGCTTTTGCCAATAGTTTTTTAGCTGGCTTAGATTCAACATGTAGCTTCAACTTCACCGCTGAAGGAAACAACGCTTCAGACACACAACTTGCCAAGAAACGCTTGTGGTGGTAGTAATTACTAACCTTTTATGTAAGTTTGTCCAATTAACCAACCCATATACACACAAACGGAGGGTGGGCTGACTTCAGAATGCGAAACACGGAAAACGGACGTGAACAAATGACGAAAACGACGACAAAAATCCTGGGGTGTAGATTCATCAACAGATTATTTTGTGGAGCTTGAGAAAATCGGTAAAAGTAGGCTGCTCCTGGACGCAGTGAGACTCCACAAATTCATCAAAGCACAACAAATTTTAATTTTCGAAAGTATGTAACTTTCTTGCTCACCTACAAGATAAAAACAATGATATTTACTAAAAACCACAAACACTCGCACCTGACAGCCTAAAAAACCAACAATACTTACAAAACGCTCGAGAATACATGATTACAACACACGCAAATTCACAAACGCGGCCTGACATGCCGCCATCTTAGAGATCAACACTCAAACAACACCACTGACCTTTATTTTTCCACCATAGGAAGATTGCAATAAACTTCATGCCATTTCTCCATATGAGTAAAATTTTTTATTGTGTTCATAGTTCTAAGCTTATTAGCTGCAATTGTATATGCTTCTAACTGGGATCTTATTTTTTCTGTTGATTCTCTGTGAACAATATTCGTGCCACTGATATCCACTACATGACCTGTAGTCTCCACATGTTTAGCAACAGCATACGATTCTTTTCCTTTCATAATGGCATTAGCATGATCAAGTTTACGTACTCCTAACGGCCTTTTACAAGTTCCCACATAGATGCACGGGCACTCTAGCACTTGATACAATATACTACATTGTGTGCATGATCCATCTTCGGGTTGGCAATTGACTCTGCCATATTCAGACAGATGGGTAGTTTTTTCCCCGCATTGCCCAATTCACCAACCTCGCTAGGCTGCCAAGGAGTAGGATTCAGCGTGGGGGGCGGGTGGGGGAACCTAACCATCGACCCAATTGTCTGAAACGGTCTGGAAACCACACGAATACCGTATTTACCAAAAACTTTCTGCGATTCAACAAACATCCCAGGCACAAAAGGTAAAATGGTCCAGTCCAATGGGGGGGGGGGATTGAGGCTTAATGGCGCGTCGACAACTTGGTCATTAGCGCCAACCTCAGTCACAGTGCAGTGGTCCGGGGTGCCACTGCACCACACATTGGAGTTCCAGTCCAATGGCTCAAAACGAGGGGGTGGGTTGGGGGATGGTTTGAAAAGCAATCATTACCGCCATGCGGTAATTTCATTTTAGTAATGGTACTGAAAACAAGTTTATTCACCAATTTGCTGGGATAACCATTAACAACATACTTATGTGTAATGCGCTGCACTTCAACGCGTCTCTCTTCATCCCTGCTACAATGCCCTAGGGCCCTGGTCACTTTTCCTCTTAACACCCCATTTAGCACAGATGGTGGGTGTGCCGAGCTGTAATTCACCGACCTAGTTGTTTGCGAGGGCTTAATGTAGTGCGAAGTTTCAATTTGTTGAAGGAAATGGTCTTTGTGCAACTTAAAATCAAGAAATGGGATGCTTCCCTGGTTGTCCTCTTCTTCAACAGTGAAGACAAGTGAGGTATGAAACCCATTCAGGGCCTCAAGGATTGGCTGAATATCAACCTGGTGGTTAAGCCAGGCAAAAAAGTCATCAACATACCGGCACCAATACCTCATTCTCGGCACTTGGTTGGCGTTCACAAGTATGTCCAGTCTGTTGAGCACAATGTCACAAATGTGCCCAGAATTGGATGCACCTGCTGGGACTCCTTGCTGCTGAGAGTAAAAGATGACCCCACATTCAAAGTAGTTGGAGCAAAAGATTGTTTTCACTACATCACAAACTTGGCTTGGCGACATCTTCTTCATATTAATGTTGTCCTTCCTTTCACAGAGCACCAGATTCAGGCTTTCCAAAATAAAATCTCTATCAATACTCGGGTATAAAGCTCGGACATCAAAAGAAACGAAATAGCCCCCTCCTTCCCAATCATTGCCCCTCAGAGGAAGCAGGTTGTCCTTCAATTCGATAGCATTTTTCACTGTGTAGTCCCCTTGTGACGCACCCTTAAATTGGAGCAATCCATTCACTCAATCCTGATGACACTGCTGATTTGGCAACTGTAATAATTCTCAATGGGTTACCTTCCTTATGCGTCTTGCGTGTGGCAAAAATGTGTGGGTGAGCAGGGCATTTTATGCTAAGGTGCACCTTGTCTTTGGTTTCAATCACATTCGCCTTAACCAATTTATTAAGGCATTTGTTAATTTCATTTTGGTATTCTGTAACTGGGGATTCACACAATTTCCGAAAATTTGATTCATCGTTCAGCATGGCTGCAAGTTTTCATTGGTAGTCTGAATTGTCAAGGACCACAGTTGCGTTGCCTTTATCCGCACGTAGGATTTTTATGTCCTTGTTGGCTCTAAGGGACTTTAATGCCTTTGCTTCATCCAGCAGTAAATTAAACTTATGTGATTTTTTTATAGTCTTCGACCACCTTTGCACACAACTCTTGATCTCATACCTAACATCATCCGCCTGCGGTAGTAGCTTCCACCCTGCCTCCACACCTGCCACAAAATTTGGCCAAATTTTTACAGGGTTCGATGAGACAGCAAATTTGAAGTCTCTGCTAAGCACGTTTTTTTCACTTTCAGACAAGGCATACTCCGATTTATTGTCCACCCATTTGTTTTGCGCTATCTGCTCATACTGAGCTGGTGGGTGAGGTGGTGGGGGGGGGGGGGGGGGGGAGGTGAAAGGTTAGGGTTGCGACGCTGCAAAGCTTCGAGTTTCTTTTTTTGCCGACGCACAGTTTAAATATTATACATCAAAGCTTTAATTTTGAGTGCATCAAACAAAGCGAAC
>JAHWFP010039396.1:11985-32999 GCA_023313725.1 Lithobius niger | reverse complement strand
ACGTTAGGGTTGCGACGCTGCAAAGCTTCGAGTTTCTTGTTGTGCCGACGCACAGTTTCACTATTATACATCAAAGCTTTAATTTTGAGTGCATCAAACAAAGCGAACATGTGCAATGGGGAAAGGTGGTAGTTCAGATTTCTGCAAGTATATTGTTCAATTTCCACTTGAGCTTGTCATAGATGACATGCACTTCACACTGTAATGCCTTAAGGGCAAATAGCTTTGCTTTTGCCAATAGTTTTTTTAGCTGGCTTAGATTCAACATGTAGCTTCAACTTCACCGCTGAAGGAAACAATGCTTCAGACACACAACTTGCAAAGAAACGCTTGTGGTGGTAGTAATTACTAACCTTTTTTGTAAGTTTGTCCAATTGGCCAACCCATTTACACACAAACGGAGGGTAGGCTGACTTCAGAATGCGAAACACGGAAAACGGACATGAACACATGACGAAAACGACGACAAAAATCCAAGGGTGTAGATTCATAAACAGATTAATACACAATCAATATCATCAATATCATCAATATCATCAATATCATAAACAGATTAACACACAATCAATATCCAATTCACCAGGTCACCACGGCATCACTCATGGTAACCTGGTGAATGTGATCTTGATTGTATGAGTTTTTACTGTAATTTTTTTTAACCTTTGATAAAGGAATCAATTCGAATCAACTTTGGAAATATTAGGTACCTGTATTTTAAGCCATTTAATGCACTGCACTTGAGAGGAGTTTTAACAATAACCCTTTTACAATGTATAGTGGCAGGAATATTTGGACTTCATAAATACTAATCAATTTTAATTCTTGTACAACGGATCATCCTGACAACATACGTATCTGAAACATTTCAAGATAAATTTAATTTCTTCACATTAACTTTAGAAAGTGCATGAATGTCAATTCTGAAATTCACAGGTCCTAGTCTTCGTAACTTTCTTTGCAGTCGGGAAAGTCATCCTTCTGTTTGTGGATGACTTTGAATAAAGAGAGCAACATGAAATCAAAGTACTTCAAAAGAGATAAACGTAAAACTTTGGAAAAGTATTTTCTGCAGCAAACTTAAACAACCAATCGGTAAAAGTAGGCTGCTCCTGGACGCAGTGAGACTCCACAAATTCATCAAAGCACAACAAATTTTAATTTTCGAAAGTATGTAACTTTCTTGCTCACCTACAAGATAAAAACAATGATATTTACTAAAAACCACAAACACACGCACCTGACAGCCTAAAAAACCAACAATACTTACAAAACGCTCGAGAATACATGATTACAACACACGCAAATTCACAAACGCGGCCTGACATGCCGCCATCTTGGAGATCAACACGCAAACAACACCACTGACCTTTATTTTTCTACCATGGGAAGTTTGCAATAAACTTCATGCCATTTCTCCATATGAGTAAAATTTTTTATTGTGTTCATAGTTCTAAGCCTATTAGCTGCAATTGTATATGCTTCTAACTGGTATCTTATTTTTTCTGTTGATTCTCTGTGAACAATATTCGTGCCACTGATATCCACTACATGACCTGTAGTCTCCACATGTTTAGCAACAGCATACGATTCTTTTCCTTTCATAATGGCATTAGCATGATCAAGTTTACGTACTCCTAACGGCCTTTTACAAGTTCCCACATAGATGCACGGGCACTCCTGGCACTTGATACAATAAACTACATTGAGTACATGATCCACTAAACAACCAAGTGTAGTGTACGGTTATACGACAACTGATGATTTCAAAATATTATTTGGAAACGAATGAAAGAAAGTACTGACTTGTTTATTAATCTTTTTTTATATGCTTTTCAGGCAGTCAATCTTCAAACAGGAAGATATTTCACTGTACTAACTGTTAAATATCTGCACAAACAGTTTTTTTTCGATATTGAAAATTTGTAGTTTATGTCAATTCAAGAAGCAAGTGAAGAAAGCTACATGTATTTGGAATTAATGTTCAGCAGTGATTAAAAAGACGTACCTCCTCATTATATTTACCTATCCTCCGTGAACTAGCCTTTGCAACATTTACATAGGTTACAGTAAATGTAGCAACACCTTTCCTCAGAAGAGGAAAAATAGGAAAATGAATGCCTTTTGCTATATTCACATGCGTTTGAAGTAATGCTGCAAAACTGAACCGTACAAAAAAACCAACCAGGAGGAATGGAGTTTTAACAGTTCAATTCGCAGACAATAGGTTTCAGTCTAGTTAAAGTCTTTACCTGTTGTAGTCACGAGTTGTTCTTTTGTGGTAGCCTGTATCCATGTACGTTTGCTGAGTGGACTCTCAGAACAATAGATTGAGGGTATTAAGGTAGTACTACGTTAGTGTGGAAATGTTTTTTTAAGTCAAATGTAACACAATTTCAAATTAACCAGTCTGATGCTGGTATTAATTTTTTTTAGCACTAAGTGTAGCATTAGTATATTTCACTCTGTAAACGTTCATCACCTTAATTATAATGTCACTTAACTATAATTTCAGTAGTCTGATATCAATTTTTTTTAAGTTCTAGCCTTTCTACTAGAATCAAGTTAGTGTAATAAATTTTCTCTTCATTTTAGGTGAAAACTTTCAAGATTTAAAATTTAGGCCGAAATTGATAATGGCTACTTATAATCTTAATCTCCGTCAAATTCACCCCAACAGACAGTTCTTTGGGCGGATGCCCAGATCAAACGTTCAACATAATCTGCAATGCTCTGTAACTGTTGTCAGACAAAAGGTAAAAACCAAGAAGTCCAAAGTAGAAGTGCCTGGACTTTGTCATGCGCTGGATAAGTCATTTTCTGTTCGGGTCAGAGGATTCTGGCTCATCATGTTTCTATTTGCAACAGTTGCATGCATGTATCAGTTGGCAGAAAGGATTCGTCATTTTTACAACGATCCGTCTGCCATTACAATGCAATACGTTGGAAACAAAACTATATTATTTCCAGCAATAATTATTTGTCCTTATCACTATGCAGGGAAATATCCAGTTATTAATAAACGATTGTTAGGTGATGAATTCATGAACATGTCAGAAGAAACCTTTCTTGACTGGTTCGACCATGGGAACACAACAATTTTGCAGTTATGGAATTTGTGCAAAATACAGATACTGGATGTGACAATTCAGACGTCAGGTGTAAGTATTATAAAATTTTTATTATTTAACTTAATCATGGCGATGTTAAGTAGTAAGCAGCTTATTAGCCTCGTGGGATGGACAGGACGGCAATAAATTACGAGCTATTAAAGGCACTGTTGAAGAATGGCACTCGGCGTGTCGCCGCAGTCGCCGTGAGGAGGTGGTGTTGGCCCGTTTGCGCATTGGTCACACTCGACTTACTCACTGTTTCCTTTTGCGGGGGGTTGACCCTCCTGAATGTTATTGGTGTCGGCGGCCACTTACGGTCCGGCACTTCCTTGTTGATTGTTGCCATCTTGATGGTTTTCGTCGTCGTTTCCATCTTCCGCATGACATTGTGCGTCAATTGGGCGATAAGTCTGTCCTCCTGTCCGGTGTTTTTCAATTTTTGCAGGAGGTACAGATGTATGACAAGATTTAGGTTAGGGGTTTGCATAATATCTCTGTAATGTGTGGTGCAGTGGCAACCCGGACCACTGCACTGTGACTGAGGTTGGCGCTAATGACCAAGCTGTCGACGCGCCATTAAGCCTCATTCCCCCCCCTTATTAGCAATGACGTCAGCTAACAATCATCCTTAACGAGCATAGTAGTGAGAACACTTGATATGGGTGTTTTCAGTGATATCCTAAGAAAGCTTCTGGAACTTGGATTGCTACTAAAGTTTAGTTCGACCATTTATCCGTATTGACGTAGTGAAGGTGTAGTGTTGATGTGAACAACTGATTAATGGAATTCGTTGCTGATTAAGTTTTACAAATACTGGCTATGATTAGAAATTTTTAATATCATGCAAACTGTCTTTTGTCATTGAAAACTGCATATTTCGGCCTCCCATACCATCGTTGTTTATTTTACACTATCACAAAGACAATACCAAAAATTAACGACGTACATTGCAATAAGCAAACATTATATGTAGCAAACAAAAGTTGACAATTTAGTTTAGCAGTCCTCTCACACTGCTTAAGCAGCATGTTATTGTCCACTGTCATCAATAACAATGCATAAATTGCCTCGAACTGGCCACAGGCAAATAAAGTTGCAGGCTTCATACAGTTCTAGCCTTGTCACCATTGCGAAAAGCCTGACAACTATTTTGCATGAACACAGAGGCGTGCATGATGGTTATGGTTCATTTCTGAGACACCCATTACAAAGGGTGCCTATTAGGAGACATGGACCTTTCACAGATACATTTCACCTAATAGTACTTCTTCTATCCATATAAGCCCACAACTTCAAGCAGTGTAGCACAATGGCGAGAGTGCCTTGTTCAGAAAGTCTTAAGTTTAAATTTTGTGGAAGGTAACCGTCGATAACCATTTTTAATCTTTTTCCTGTAACCAAATCAATCAATTAAATTCCTGCCACAATCCTGTGCATGTGTAGTGTCCTCTATTAAGCATAATCTTTTACAACGAATATAAAATGGAGAGCTTGTCTTAATTGAGAGTGAGGAGATAGAAATAACTTTGTGACATGTTCAAATGTCAGTGAAAGCGCTTTCACAATCATGCAAATGAGAGACACCCCATTTTCATTTAAGATGGTTTTTATCTATAAAAATACAGACAAGTATTGCCAAAAACACAAAATAAATCTGAAGCTCTTCAAATCCGTTGGCAGCCTCTTGTTGGAAGAATCCTGGATGGAATTTTCAGAATAATGAAAGAGATCAAGGGAAACCAGAAGAAAATTGTGTTCATACCACTTTTCAGGCTGTAGTGTAGGGTTTTGACAATGCCACTATTAAAAGCAAAATTACCACCACGAAATTCACAATCAGATGTTTCATGAAAGAATTTATGAATATCATCTCACTACCCCGAAACTATAACGGTACAAGGATTCCTTGCTGCTTTATGTCTGATTTTCAACTTAGTGGCAGTAAAATGGCTTCTCTTTCGCATCATCAAATGACTTTTATACTATTTCTTATGTACCTATGTACATTAGCAGTGTTCGGATTTGTTCTGATGTTTAATTAACTGGTGGCCGATCAAACTGACCACTGGCCTCTGCTGGCTTATGTTGACCAGGGTACCTGGAGAACCCTTATAAGTCATGGTATGCATTGGAACTTGGCTATTTTTCATTGTACTTGGAGGCCTGGTACCATAGTCGTCAGATGGGTTGGAAAGGGTTAATTTCCGTGTCAATCAAATGGCTGTCTGTAATGGGTGACGTGTAATGACTGCGAACGTTTGCATTGTTACTGACCTAGTAGTTGACACTAGCCAACCAAAAAAAAACCCTGGGTATGTAAGTAAGTACTGAATATTCTCTTTCTCTTGTGTTTTCTTTATCCAGTTGAATGCAACCCTTGTATCTTCTTGCCCTACACATTGGCAAGTAAGAATTGTTGTTATTAGACAGACAGTAAGGAAGCTTGTTTTGCTCTTCCTTATGGCATTGTTGATCGCATGGATAGATATTCTTGTTTGCGTATCGCGCATTTGGTCAGAGAGTATGATTGTTTACTATTTGTTTGGAGCCCATTAAACTTTAACAATGATAACATGAGAACGTAGTTAATATCTGCAGATGACACAAACAATAAAAAGTAACAACTCTTAAGCTCTATAATGGATACTTTTATTGTTAGATTGGCCACGCTTCATTCCCACTGTGTAACAGACACTGTTTATCCCCGTTACTTCCTACTGAATTAATTCTTTTGAAATACTGAATTTAATAATTGAGCATCAACACATGTGGGTTTTTTTTATTAATAGCTTAGCCTAAACCTAGTTACTACATCCTCGAGGTAGTGAATTGAGTCCGAAAACGAGCTTTTAACTAGCCTTTTCACCAAGAGGTCCTCAAACTTACACAAATCGAAGTAAATTATGCAGAAATAAAGTAAACAAAATAGCACAACAGCGAAAATCATACATTAAAAAGAGCTAAGAGCCAGTAAGGCTTTGTTATCTACTTATATATCGTTGAGATGGTGTGGCGTGAACTAGAACCACCAAACTCTGGATTACAACTGAGATGCTCCTACCAACTTAACCAATTTGGCCTTGGAGAGATTCCTAAGACGGAGCATCCGAATTGTACTCCAATAGTTCAGTGGTTAGAGTCTCGATTATGTCATCCAAGTTAAATATTAGTCCATCGTAAAGACTTACCAAATCTTAGCTTTGATTAGTGCAGTATTTTTTTAAATTGTACTATTATGTGTTCTTTTAGTTTTTAATCTTTAGTTCTTTAGTCGTTTTTCCTCATTGTGAAGCAAAATAGAACTTTAACTCAATATTGAACCATACTTTAACAATGAACTGCATTTGAACAAACGACAGTAATTATAAGAATAACTGAATTTGTGATTTTATACTTTATAACAAACGTAAATAACAGTAAATATTAGTAATAAACAAATAAAGCAGTGAATTGAACAGTATTGCTGCTCACTTGTTACTCATAACAGTTCACTATGTTGAGACAGTTGTGCTCTTCATTTAATGAATTTGATTTTATTACAAGGCTCATGCCTAGGCACGGTTATCAAACCCCACCAAATACTAATGCAATCCAAAATTAATTAAAACAAATACTACGTAACCTAGAATAGTTGATAGGTCTTTACGATGAAGGTTAGAGGGGAGGGGGGATTTCTCTGCCCAAAAATTAATAAACAGCAAAAAAATGATGCTCTAATTTTTATTTTTCTTGGTTGGGATTATGCTGATAAGATATGTTCCTGAAAAGCCATTACTGTTTCATTGCATGGAAAACGGCAGCAATTCGTCAATATTTACTTATCAGAAACCTGTTAAAAGACAATAGAGTTATTTATTCATTTTATGGTATTTTTATAGTGACAGTAGGAATTTTCCATTGTCTTCATTGTCACAGAGAAATACTAATATTTTAAGTTTAGTAATATTTTCCCATGGGTCCTAGGAAAAATTCCACTGTCACTTTACCCATGGCTGTTTAATCACGATGTAACTGTTAGTCCACATGCAGAAATAAACCTTGGTCTACGAATTGTATTCGAATTTCAGAATTTACTTTTTTACATTTGTGCTAACGATGGGGTTGTAATCGTGATAGGTGTAAGATTCCACCGATGATTCGTACACCAAAAGAACTGAAAGTGCTTCCTAATCATCTGCAATTTTAACCAAACCCTCGACACAAGTTCAGGGAGTCAATGACTCCAGGGCAGCTTTGGAATGCTAGGGTACCCGTCAAGAAGGTGCCTGTCACCAACATAACGAAGTCGACTGTGAATGCAAAAATCATAGGTATTGTATGATTTCTAGTGGCAACAAGAAACATAAATTTGCCAGCCCCTATGAAGGCCAGCTGAAATTTGTTTCTTTTGCGTGAGAGAAAATACAGTACCTTAACCCACCCAACCTCTCCTCTTGAGTCACCATCTGGACAAATTCAAAGAAAACAAACGATGCAATGCTTTTGTGGCGCCTTCTTTTATAGGTGGGATGTGTGCATGTGCACCCGGGTCACCAAGCTGGCCTGATCAACCAACCAAAATCAACCAACCAAAACCAACCAAAATCTCAAGGATGAACCGAGCATCATGAGGACATAATGCATAAATTCACAGATATTGTATATTTTCTTAGTCAAAAGAACCAAATTTCAGCCGCCTTCATGGGGGCTGGTAAATTCGTTTTTATTAAGTAAAACTGATTGAGTACTTTAAAGTCGGGTCATAAATCTCAATTCCGTGATCAGACCTTTTTAAAAAAAAGTCTATCCACCATGTTCCTTTGAAATTTCCGGCATCTTTTGCTAGAGGCCGAAATCAAATATGGCTGCCAGCAGACATATTGAAAAAGTAAGTTTCAAACCAGACCACCTAAAATGAAGTATTAAGACACTTTTTCGGGTAAATCGAGCATGACGATTCCAAATATGAACGTACCGTGATGTTACAATATCATTTTTACCCAAAAATCCAAGATGGCTGCCATCCAGTAGAGCGAAAACCAATGGTTATAATAGTGTGGTAGAAAAAAAATGTGCATGTACCGTGAACTAATTGCAATCCAAACCATTCCTACTGTCGCATGTCTAGAATGTCATCCTGTACAATATTTCCAAAATCCGCTGCAATCCTGATCCGGGAAAATTCCGAAAAAAAAATACTAATTTGCTTAAATTTACATACTTGGCGACCAAAATACGGTTTTTTTGCTTCTGGAAACTAAACCTTTCATCCGATTGAAAATAAACTGCTTATCAATTCTGTTTAGAATAAAGTTTCCTTCAACAAAAGTTCCATTCACATTTTTGGTAAAATTAATTCTTCTTGCTGAAATTCGTTACTTAGATTCTGGTAGGCCATTTACGTATGCTATGCTTACAACTGTGGGTGTACGAGTATTACAATTCGTAACTTTAAACAGCTGCAGTGTTAGTTCTAACTATGATCCACCGATATAAGTGGGCTTAAATGAAAAGTGAAGATATATGTTTTCCACCAATGGTAATAAAAAAGATTTATTTTAATGAGGAGCTAAGGTGCGGCAATTTATCTTTACGTTGTAGCGCTTTGATTTTTGTGTCGTTTTTACGAATCGTTCCATATTTAAACTGCTGCAGTAGCCGTTATAATTCAAATAAATGGATGTGATTAGGCTTACATAAAAGTTAAAGATATATATCTTTCATCAAAGGTAATTAAAACATATAACATTAATTAGAAGCTAAGCTACGATTGTTTTTCTACATTGCAGCGGTGTGCTTTTTTTGCTCTATTTTACCACAAGATCCTTCTTTAAACTGCTGCAGTACCCGTTCTAATGCAGATGAATGAATGTGATTAGGCTTAAATATAAGGTGAACTTGTTATTATTTTCCCACAAATGTCATGAAAAACTATTTATATTATTTAGAAGTTAAGCTATGACAGTTTTTATACAATGTAGCGCTGTGCTTTTTGCGCAATTTCAACAACAAGTTCCGTCTTTAAACAGTTGCAGTACCCGTTCTAATTCAGATAAATTGATGTGATTAGGCTTAGATGAAAGATAAAGATATATATTTTCCGATGAGTGTAATTAAAACTATTTATTTTAACTAGGAAACAGGCTTTGGTCCTATAGTAGGCGGAGCGGATAAAAAATTATTTTAAATTTGTAGTTACTCTCATTTTAAGACAATACTTAATTATGCTTTTAAAATTCTGGGTGCAATACTCGGTTGGCTACATTTGAGCTTTTTGCCGTTTCAGCTTTTTGCCGTTTTGCTCTCAGCTGGTCTTCTTCAGATTTTAGTTTTTTTTGGTAGGCCTAAGCTACGTTTCATATTAATTTTAAGACGCTATCGTTTCCTCCCACATTTAGTTTCTGTTTCTTTATTTGCAGCCTTTTCTACCATTTCCGCTATCTTTAGTAAAAATGCCACGTTAGCCGCAATGGTTAAGCTAGCAAAGAGCGTGCCACCCCCAATAATTCCTGCATTGTTTATAAATTATTATTGCAGAGTATCTTTCCTAGAGTTAAAATATTCACGATAAAGCATTTAACAAAAAGCCAAACAATCATCCGTAACGAGAGACTTTACAATAATCAAAGGATTAAATAGATCCGTGACTGTTCGTGGCTTACTTTGCCGCTTCCTACGACAATGTTGAAGTGCACACCTCTGGCACATAGTACTTCATCTGCAAACGCTAATTTTTTTTAGGTTGGAATTGGCACTATTATAGGTCAAACGATGTTACCTTGGGTGTGAAGATAGCATTTAAATAATTCTAAAGCATTCAGAACTTTAGGCCTAACTTTTAGAGATAACAGCAGATAAATTAGGCCTGTTGCATTTGAGGTTAAGCCTTTCTTTCTTACAATGCTGGATTGAGAGTTTATTCTTGAATAACGCCGTTCACATGCAGGTTGCCCACGAACCTGTGGATACGCTTAAAATCAGCAGTTTCCATAGCAACCAAGGAATCTTGAAATTATTATACGAAGCCATTGTATTGTTTTGTGTTGCGGTGTTAACACATCGTCTGCTGTATGCATTAGCTCTGTATATAGACTTTCCCGATGAAATCGGCGATTTTAGGTTTCACATTTGGGATTCCCGTTGATAGTGTAAACACCTGGCTTGATAGCCATGTTGGGTAAATTCCTCCAAGCATTGTTTTGCACATGAAACGAATGAAAGTCGTTAATGAATCATTTTTTGTTTTCTTTTGCCTGCGTTTCTCTAATGGTTAAAATGCGATAATGAAATGTTATTATTGCATTGAGTTACGTCGAAAAAGATTTTTAGCTTTAAGGAAGCAACGATGATTTATTTTGACAGTTTTTAAAAGTTAACTTGATTGCCAGCAGAACAGTGTATGCTTCGCTGGAATTCCTTAACTATTCAGGATTCTAAATGTAAAATGATGTAAATGATTCTAAGTGTTAGATCGGTAAATCAGAAAAATCTTAATTTTGTGGATTATAATTGATCAATTTACGACAAATTCGAGATCAGCAATACTTTTTGGGTTATCTAGCTACGTGGAAAATTTCATAGCAATCTGCCCTTTAGTTTGGGTTTCACCCAGACTACAAAAGTGCAGCCAACCAACTAACCAACAGACCAACCAACCAACCAACATTTTGCAATTCAGTGTCCGTTATAGGCTACACTACGCTCTGCCAGTTAGAAGCTAAGGTACGAGAGTTTTTCTTACGTTGTAGCTCTGGGCTTTTAGTATAATTTTATAACAAATTTCATCTTAAACTGTTGCAGTACCTGTTGTAATTTAGATAAATGGAAGTGATTAGGCTTAGATGAAACACGCAGATGCACTAAGCCAAATTACATCCATTTATCTGAATTAGAACGGCTGCTGTAGCAGTTTACAGCAGGAACTTGTGGTAAAATAGCACACAAAAAAACACAACATTGCAATGTAGAAAACTGTCGTAGCTTAGCTTTTAATTAATATAGATCTTTTTAATTCCTTTGTAGGAAAACATACATCATCTTCTTTCATCAAGCCTTATCACATCCATCAATGAATTATAACTGGTTAAAGTTGGAACTTTTGTACTGTACAATAGCACGGAAAGCACAGCGCTACAATGTATAGATAAATTGCCGTAACTTAGCTCCTCATTAAAATAAATAGTTTTTTATTACCAATGTTGGAAAACATACATCTTCACCTTTCATAAAAGCCCAATTATGTCAGTGGATCATAATTAGAATTAACATTGCAGATTTAAAGTCACAGATTGTAGTACTCATATTTGCTGTTGTTTGCATAGCGTATGTAAACTTTAACCTAATATATCTTAAATAACGAATTCGGAAATATGGATAAATCTTAGCAAACATATGAATAGAAACTTTTTAAAGGAAATTTTATTCTAAGGCATAATTGGTAACCAATTCACTTTCAAACGGATGAACGGTTTAGATGCTAGAAGTCGCCTAAATTATGCAAATTGGCATATTTTTTGGAGGAATGTTCCCGAATTCGGAGTTTGGCGGACTTTGGACATGTTGTACAGAATGACATTATAGAATGAGACACTAGGAATGGTTGTTGTTGCAATTTGTTACACATAATATTTTTTTAAATTCCACGACACTATACGTACAAGCATTGGTTTTTGCGCAACTGGATGGCAGCCGTCTTGGATTTTTGGGTAAAAATATCATTGTTACATCATGCTAACTTCAGATTTGGAATCCTCATGCTCGATTTACCTGAAAAAGTGTCTTTGCACTTGATTTTAGGTGGTCCGGTTCGAAACTTACTTTTTCATATTTGATTTGGGCCTCTGGCGGAAAGTGCCGGGATTTTTGGGTTGGACATGGTGGCTAGATTTTTTTAATGGCCTGTAGAAGCCAAATCAATCGTCAAACCATCCGTGCCAGAAAGTGGTCACAGAGTTGAGATTTATGACCCGAAAATTATGTAATATTTTTTTATGATGGGCTGTATTAAGCTTTGCTAAGGTACAAAACTTTGTGGATCTGGTGTTAATCTGGCTGTGTGACAGTTTTTGTAACCATTGAAAGTGTTAACCATCGTTCTATGCATTATTTACGAAAATACAAAAATCAAGGGGGTTTGGGGGTTATCTACTAGGTGAATACACTTGACCTTATTTTTTCAAACGACGATCGCCTTGTTTTTGACATCTGTGTGGGTGCACACATCGGAAACAGCGACCACTGTGCCATCAACTTCTCTCTAAATTTAACCTATTCAGATAAGGAAGCTTTTTAAAATTCTAAACCCATTGGTTTCTTACACAAGGGAAAGATCGATATGAATAGAATCCGTGCGTCACTCTTGGGCGTTGACTGGGAAAAACTGATTTGCGATATTCACCAAGATATTGGGGGTGCTTGGTCATGCTTTCAAAAGATACTTTCTGACTATGTGGCTTTAAGCCAAAACCAGCCACACGCTGCTTCAACACAAAGTTTAAAAAAAAATCCTACACCAAGCCATACACGGAAACTCCAAAGAGTTAAACTTAAAAAATGGCAAAATTGTAAGAAACTCCACAGCAACGAAGCCCTACTTGCTTACAAAAAAGCCCAGATTGAATATTCGAATGCTGTTGAAGCGTGGCATTCAGCTAACGAAATTTCGACCCTCCGTGAGGGAAACCAGGCTGCTTTTTTTAAAGTTTTTAGGAAACAAAATTCTAATTCGCCCAAGATACCACCTCTGAAATCTGGAAATTCATTCCTTACAAATAGTCAGGACAAAGCACAATTGTTTTGTGACATATCTGCGTCAAATAGTATTTTAGATGACGAATCTACCGTCACCGCCAGACGTCTGTTAACTAAACTTTGGGTGTTTCGTGCCCACAAACTGTTTTTACACCACAATTGGTTTTGAAATCTCTGCACAAGTTAAAACCAAGTAAGTCATGTGGACGGTTTTTCTGCGTTCCTTTTTAAAGAAATTGCACAAAATATCATCTACCCATTATCTAGGTTGTTTTCCATTTCTTACTCTCAGGGCAAATTGCCAGAACCTTGGCTCAAGGCAAATGTAGCCCACGTTTTCAAAAAGGGATCTACATCTGATCCGTCTAATTACAGACCGATCGCGCTTACTAGCGTGGCTTGTAAAACTATGGAATCTATCATTCGCGACACCTTGCTATATTTCTTTGACAAGTACTCTATCATCAAAAGCGATCAGTTCGGTTTTCTCCCAGGCAGATCAGCGACACAACAATTGCTGGCTGTACTCGAGAGATGTACGAGCGCACGGGATCTTGGAATACCATTAGACTTAGTGTACTTCGACTTTAAAAAGGCATTTGAGTCTGTCATTCACCAAACACTCCTCCTGAAATTGGAGGGGTGTGGTATTATCATTGACCTTGGCAAGTGGCTAGAGTCTTTCCTGGCTGACAGAACTCAACGGGTAATCGTGGACGATACATCCTCGTCCTGGACAAGTGTTCCTAGTCGCGTCCCACAGGGATCTGTCCTGGGCCCAATTCTCTTTCTGATCTACTTAAATGATCTTGACCTTACTGGGGAAAACAGTTTCGGGTATAAATTTGCCGATGATTTGAAAATTGGATCCGAAATTCTATCTGTTGGTTGCAACCGTGCATTGGAGACCGAAATTCTTAAAGTTGTACAGTGGTCCCATTCTCCACTCCCTATCCACTTCCACTCTCTATCCACAAATGCCACACCTTGCGTGTTGGAAACTATGAGCCACAAAATGACTACCTGCTTGCAGATAACTTACTACCAACTTCCACTGAGGTTTGCGACCTCGGTATTAGGTTTACAAGTGATCTTAAATCATCACTACATTGTAGCAAGGTCTGCGCTACAGCCTTTTCACGATCGGCAATCGTTAATAATGCTGTAAATCAGGAAACATTTATACAAAGATTTGGGCTTATAAGGTATTTGTTCGACCCCTGTTGGAATTTGCCACCCCAGTCTGGTTCCCTTATTTAGTTCGTGACATTGATTTGCTTGAACTCGTGCAGAGGCGATTCACAAAGGCTCTCCCAGGATTCAGAGAATTTTGATATGAGGAAAGACTATGCAGGTCTGGCCTCGAAACACTCGAATTTCGCAGACTGTAATTTGACCTCATAATGATATACAAGATCCTTCACGGTTTAGTTGGTATCGATCTTCCTCTTTTCGATTTGGCCCCACTAAGCATTAACACCCATGGTCATGGCTGGAAATTATCATTCCCGGCTTCCCGACTTGACTGTCGGCGAAATTTTTCCTCCGTTCGGACTGTCCCCATTTGGAACACTCTTCCAGCGGAAGTGGTAGATGCCCCAAATCTAAACTCTTTTAAACAATGCCTCATGTACCCAGACCTTGTTAAATTTCTTAAGCGTCCAATTCTGACACATTAGTCATTCTTTTTACTAAAATTTTCAAGGACCAGTGTAAGTGGCTCACCACCCTTCTGACCTCTTACCACTCCTGTGGTGAATTGTATATTATTATTATTATTATTATTATTATCTACTTTTATAAATAAAAGTTAATACAATTCTCGAATTACAGATCACTAATCTTGGAAGTTAATAGAAAATTAATGTACATCTAAGTGCACGTATGTCACGAAGTCAATTATGGTTGAAGACCATTCACAAGTAACACTTTAAAGAATATTTTTTCTTGAAAAACCATACCAAAATCCATCAGGAATAATGTTTATTTATTTTGCTTTACCTACACTGAATATCTGTAATGTTTGGGTAATTTTAAATATCGGAAAATAAACGATGAGGAAATGAAGCTGCAGTCAAGAAAAGAAGAAAATATATACTTCTGTGGCATCGAGCGACTAAAGTAAAAGGCTCCTGTCATAAGACTCCACGCTTGCTTTCATTGCAGTCATTAGATGCGACAACGAGAGTATATTTCCTTATAATCAACTTACTTGCGTTCACATCAATTTTCAGAAGCACAATGCTTTCAGAAAATGTGTTTCAAGATTAATATTTATTACAATTTGTCACTATATTCCGTTATACAACCAAATTTAGGCTCTTTTCAGATAGGCATGAAACGGCTTAAGAAAAACGTAATAGAATAACACAATGTCAGATATAATTTGTTCTATGAATTGTTTGCATATATATGACACACTTTATTTAAATCGCAGCATTGTTGGTTAATTTGCTCGAAATTTTGTATGATATTGAAAGCTTTGATTTCGCTGCAAAATGAAAGTGAAATGTCTTTAATAGCAATGCTTAAAATGGGTGGTTTATATTTTGCAGGCAATGAAAGAATCTTCAAGAAACTTGTTGCAAATGGATTCTGTAAAGATAACTGAAGTGTATGCACCTGTTGGTATCTGTCACCAAATAACTCTAAGTATGTTATAGAATAGTTAACTAAAATGAATTAATACTTACTACATATTTTAGTTTGTTACTAAAGCTAGTGATTAGGCTAAAGACAATACTTAAACTGACCCATCCAAGGACCAATGCCAATTTGTAGGGATGTTACTAACTGCAGTTGAAAATATTAGATTGTGGTATTTGCACTGCAGTAAATATATACCATAAACAGTAAGAGGTCAGAGTTCTGTTGAGCCCTGTAAAAATGGATCTACACACGGTAAAATGATAAATGGTATGATAGGTTGGGTCCATTATTCCTCTGAACCCTTGGATGGAATGTGGGAAATAGATGGTGAGGGGTGGAATGGGGTTGTTTGGGTGTTGTTTATAACCCATTGCGGCCATTTGTGGGCGATAACCCTTCCATAATGCAGTATTAGTTAAAATAAAAATCCTAATTTTTGTACCATTACTCTTGGAAAAATTAGGCAAGGTGCTTACGAAGAGTAACTGTTCCCTTACAGTTAGAATGGACATTAACGAGGTTTAAATTTTCGTTTGCACAGACCAGTCTTTCCAGAAGGTGTTACAAACATTTTTTTTGCATCCGATGTGCCTCAATCCCCCCCCCGATGTGAAATCGTTATTTCTCTGGCCAAAAACTGACTTCAATTGGCACAATTTTCGACATCAAACATAACAAGCTGACTATAGGGCGCACCCTGTGCTAAAACATTCTTATGGTGTGTTTGTTTATATCAAAACCTATGTCTCAAGCGTTAGGAGCGTTACTTCAATACGTGTAAACTTATCTGATAAAGCACTACTTTGTAGCTATCAATCAATTTAAGAATTGCAAAGATTGCTTAGGGTTTCATTCGTACATTTTCTTGGATGTTGAAGAGCAAGCAGGAAAACTTACCTGTCGTTTGGTGCAGTTCGTGATTTCACTGATGGTTCCATTTCTGATCTATCTTTTACTTTGAATTTGTTAAATGAAACATTGATGAAAGTATAACAACCAACTAAAATTTATACATCGGCAATCCACAAAGTTTAGCCTTAATAGCACCTTGCATCATCATACCGTAAAAGAAAATTGGGTTTCCAGGAGAAAACAAGCTCTAAAACTGGTGTGCCATTTGTTTTGGGTCATACTGTGTTCGTTAAACTGTGGATAACCTAGACCGTGGTATTTTCATTTAAAAAAAAGGTTTCTGAATTCCTTTTTTAAAAATATATTGTTACCACTCATAAAGTACTTGGGAGTTTGGCTTGCGTTTTGAACAGCTACTCAAAAATTAGTATTGATGCCTTCTTCTCAGGTGCCCAGTGCTATGCTAGCCACCATAAAAGTTGCTACATTCTGCTTGTGTATGCCGTTTTCAACCTTCATTCCGATCAACCACGGAAGCTTCTCAGAAGCAATAGCAAATGGATAGTAGCATTGCTTTTGCTCTTCACACTGTACCTAATGATGTTTAAAGTTTATTGTATAAAATTTTAAATGCCAGTGTCTCGGTTTATCGGATGAAAGAAATGCCAAAGATAACGAACAGTTATAGTGGCTCAGATTTTTCCATCACGCTGAAAGTAACTGCTGCACTGAAAAACAAGTCCTAATAAAAAGTGTTCTGTGTACTACCGACGCCGACCTAACTGCTTTGCAATGACTGGTCAAAACGACAGCACTGACGTAACGCTGAACTGTACAAACAGGATCCCGAAAAATATCTCGTTATTGGGGTTCCTAGCATTATTTAGCGTGAAATTGTTCAGAAGGCATGTCCACGTCGGTGTTCGGTCTTTTACAGTTAGCCAAGTTGAATTGGATTGGGTTTCTTCTTTCACTTGACTAAACATGAACAATGAATAATGGGTTAAGATTTGTAACCTAAGAATTAAAAAAGCTGGGTTTTTTTCAGGCCATTGATCAGGAACTTTTACCAGGTGCCGATTCCTAAAATTCACATGGAGGTTGAACTCAATTACCCTAACTCATATCCACAACACATTTTGAACACAACACAACACAACACATTTTGAAGCATATTTAGAAAACAGACATGAAATTTAGCCAAAATCTGAGGTGGGTGGATTGAGGCTTCATGGCATGTCGATAGCTAGGTCATTAGCGCCAATCTCAGTCATAATGTTCCAGCTTGCCATTGCGTAAAAATCTGATCAGAGTTTATTTCGCAACTTACACTAAATGAACTCTGGACAGTTGGCAAATGCCGTCAGCATATAAAATTAAGTTTTGTGTTTTACTGTCAATGTCGTTTATGTGAATCAAAACCAGCTTGGAGCCAAGAAAAGAATCTTGTCATATACAACTACTTGAAACTCAAAAAAATCCTTATGCTTCTCCAATTTTTGTGCCGCTCGACCTGTTGGATGAGTAATGTTTTAATGCCTCATTCATAAAGTAGATTTTGACGTGTACGTATGATGCTCGGCACTTAAACCTGCAGCTTTTTGTATGTTCAACACTTAAGTGCAAATATAGGTATACAATTGTGGAGCAGATGGATCAACATGCGCACTTTGATTATTCAAGCCTCAAACGAATATGGACCTATATTGGAGAGTTCCGATCAACGCCCGCACGCTTAGTTTTAACTTCCTGGGATAGGAAAATGGCGACATCAACGTATTCCATTGACACCACAAGAAAGGAAAACGTAGTGTGCCAAAAGGATGACTGCATAAAATAAACGGCCAAATATCTTAATTACAGTACCCTTGACCCATATGGCATCGAATATTGTCACTGTAGAAGTGTGAAGATGTGAAACATCATAGTTTGATCGACGTAGCGCCCAGCATTAGCAAGCTAATGCGTACAAGAATTATAAACGAAGCAGCGCGGAGCGGTGAGTTGTCTAGAATGGCACCATCACAGAAGTGTGGTTTGATCAGATGCTGAGTTGGTGCTAGCACGACCGTCGTGCCCCAGGCAAAGCATTGCTGCTCACTAGGTTTAATTTATAAAAACGACATTGTATCGAAAAAATGTTCCCACATTCCATAGGGAAAAAGCTTTGGGTAAGCTATCTATATCAGTTGCGCGAAACGCCGTTTGAAAGTTTTTTAAACTGCACTGATGAATTGCTACAGTTTTGAAAATTTACGATAATTTCGTTTAGCCACTTTAACGTCTCTGTTTTGTCTTTTGTTTTTTTTCGAATCCAAATTGTATTTCCGGGAAAATTTTGTATTTAGTTTAAAAATGAAGGACTTCTATTGGAATATAATCATATTCTCAAAAAAATGGACTCAAATCGCTTTTTTAACCCTTTTTGTTTAGAGGCCTCGGACCCATAATGGTGCCCAGATAGAATTTATATGCGCACATTATAAACCTAGAGCCGTCTGGTAGTTTTTTTGAAATTTTAATTAGAAAGCCACTATTAACCCACACTGCTTTAATGCCTTTAGCTTCCTTTAAGATTTTAAGAACTTTATTTTCTTCTGCTTGGTCTATGAACGGTGTGTTTTAACTAGACGTATGTGTTTTTCATATTAACACATCTAACTTTTTCTATTAGATTTCTTTTTTGATTTTTCTTCTTGGCTAATACAATTTTCATTGAACTTGTTTGCTAGCAATATCGTCAAGATCTTGCCGTTTAAACGTTTTTTTTAAAAAATCAATAATACTTGCTTAGCTTTAATTTGTGAAATGATTTAGAATTTTCCACATTTTTTATTATCATTAGCGTAAGTTAAAATTGGCTTTTGTAGCATCAGTATATAGATTGACTGTCTTACTAACTAAATTTTATAAAAAATAAACAATGAAAGTAATCGTAGTGCAGTTTTCTTTCCATAGGAAAGAACAAATTGCAGTTTCTCTAAAAAATTTAATATTGATACTCTAACATGTGTGCTCAATTTGCCGCAAGAAAAATATCTAGACGATTTTCAATTTCACACCAGGTTACTCTCAAGCCCGATATAAACTGATAGCCACAAGGTTTTTTGCCCACAGTTCCGGTACCCGATTATTTTTTTTTCTGTTGGGACTGAGTTTACAAAACCGAGTGTACAAAAGACCGAGAGCACAAAACAGCTGCCAGCAGGAATTACAGACGCTGTCGGTTACGTTACACGTAAATGTTTGACAATATTTAACACAAAATTTATCTATTATTTTGCATGCAACAAATAGAGAGCATGTGAGCAGTTGTATTAATTTTTGTCGGAGTAAATCATTTTGATTGTTCAAGTTTGAATTGACGAAGCCAAATTACGAGTGCATTACAACAAATAGAGACACTTGGTGGAGCATCAGTTCTAATCTTCATTGGAGAAAAGCTTTTGATTTGTTCTTTCCTGGTGGGTGAAACTGCCTTACGATTGCATTCATCGTTTATTTTTTTGAAGGCAATTGTAAAGAGGAAATTACTGAACACCAGTATATTACTGGTAATACTACAAAAACTGAAACCATAAAAAAAAATTACTCAATATAATTATGGTTGCAACAAATGCTGTTGGAAATATTCACATAGCTTTTTTAAACAAAATATATTAGGTAAAACACAAATAGAATAAGAATGGCATTACAAAGTAAAATAGATTAGAAAAAAATAGAAAAATTCGGTTCTAGGCGAATATCCCCCAGGTGAAAAGCCCCACGGAAAGTATCCCCCGTCAATATCCCCCCGTGCGATTCCCCCCACCGGAAAATATCCCCCAGAAAATATCCCCCAATACAAATTTCCCCCTGGAAAATATCTTCCTTAAAAAAAGTACAAGCACAAAACAATATTTAATAACTTTAGCGAGGGAACGATAATCAACCTAAAGCTGATAACTGCCAGAAATTCACTGCTGGAAACAACAAGGAATGAAACTTTTTTTAAACATCAATCATGCCTAGAACAACCCCACCCCCTGCCCCCGCAAACACAAGACAAGGAGGTTGCGAACAGATTATAGAGATGACGATCACCTCTCCCTTCAGTTGCGTGTTGTTCCTGCCCTTGCCTTTCTGCTTTGTAACAGTGTGTTTGACGGTTTTGAACAGTTGCAAGATGCAGCCCCTATCCTAAATTATTTTGAGGATACTTATAATAGTCATGCATCAAGGTCGCCGTAGGAAACTTAACAGCATCCAGGCTTAACAGTGATTGTACTGCATTCAAATACTGGCTGGTCGTGCAGTGCAGCCTCAGCGGAAAAAGTATGCCGATTCAAATACAAGCGTACTCTCAATAGTGAATAGCTACAGCACCAGAACAACCATGGACAATCTCAGTGGTGTAGCTCGTAACAAACACATCTCATTCTAAGATGAAAAGGTATACAATAATTAATTTTCAATTATGTCTGGTGTTAAAGGTGTTGGGGGGAATTGGCTAATTTTTACATTGTTTTTTTTCCAATTTAAGCTTTCATTTTTTTTGGGGTGGGGGGGAGTTGGATGGGGAGTAGATTTTTAATCATTGGATATTGATATTAAAAAGTTAGTATTTTACGGCAGCGAATTTCCGGCAGTGATGATTATTATCATTACCTTCCCTAATCTTACGGTTTATTTATT
>JAHWFP010039363.1:2138-13022 GCA_023313725.1 Lithobius niger | reverse complement strand
TATTTACTGTTAATTATGGCCCCTTCCCATGGCTCCATCCCTTACACAACACATATAGTTTCCTCACCGTACAGGCCTATTCGTACAGGCATTTTTTGATGAGTAAATTAATTGATAAAACTTCGAATCACTGTTATTTACTAGAAAGCCGTTGGGACTGTGTGCCCCCCCCCCCCCCTCGAAAATTATTCCTGGTGCTGCTACTGGAACAAACCTCTTAGCATATGATACAATACTGCAGTATACAACCAAACATTGGAATTTTAGGAAGACAATATTAAATAGCACCAAACTGTTCTGATGCACTTGCATGTTTAGTTTACCCATTTGCTTATATACTTATTTTAGGGAACCTTTGCGTACGTGCCACAGCAAGCTTGGATTCAAAATGCTACCATACGTAACAACATTTTGTTTGGAAGTCCATACGATGCACAAAAATACAACACAATCATCAAAGCTTGTGAACTTGTTCGAGATCTAGATGTCCTCCCAGCAGGCAGTGATACAGAAATTGGAGAAAAAGTGCGTTAAACAAAGTTCATTAATTAATTGCATGTGCTTGTGTAGATTTTTGTAACAATCATTTCAACGTACATTTAGGGTATCAACCTGAGTGGAGGTCAGAAGCAACGTGTCAGTTTAGCGAGAGCAGTTTATAATGAGTCAGATATCTACCTCTTAGATGACCCACTGAGTGCCGTGGATTCTCACGTTGGAAAGAATATCTTTGAAAATGTCCTTGGACCAAACGGTTTGTTGAAAGATAAGGTAAGGACTCTTACTTCATAGTGGCTATTGCCAGTAAGATTCCTACTGGGACATGCTCCCACTATATTGATTGCTGCTAGTAGTAGTGCTTAAAGGCGCATTTTCACCTTTTCAACTCCTAGATGCAGTACTGTAGAATCTTCGAGCAATATAAAGAAAATAGCGGTAAATGAAAAAAAGGAACAACACTTCGTAGCAGCGCCACGAATTTTCATAACTAAAATGAGATCACGTGACTCGCATTAGCCTATCAGAGATGACGGAGAATCTGGAATGTAGATGCTGTGTTTAGAATACGGGCAACCCTATCGAAATGGTAAACCGGTGCCTTTAAAGTGTACCGGGGTTAAGATTGTATATGCACATGCTAGTTCGGTATCGTTTAAGGTACAGCAACTGAAATGAAATTTATATCATGCTTTCGTGCATAGGTATAGCATCCGTCGCTGGTATAGAATATCCATGTTCGATTCTTACCGTTTTTTCCCGGGAAGCCTCATTATCGGTACTGTTAGAGTGGTGCACTGACACAAGAAACTTAAAAATGCTACTGCTAGTAAACCCCATTACTGATATCTACTGATATAGTACTTGGCAGTTGCTTGCTTCAAGATCCGATCTGCAAGCAATCTGCTAAATTGCAAGGATTATGGACAAGGCTTTGTTGCAGCACTTTAGCACAACTAGTTTTTTTTTTTAGCATACCCCCTACCACCAACACTTTTCGAGTTACGTCCTTAGTTTTATTTATAGAACTAGTTGTACCTCTTGAATCTAGCAACTTTCAAATACTCTTTCAGCAACAATCGCAATTAGCTTGCATTTAAATAATCAGTACATTGATTTTGTGATGCTCTGGGAATCGAAGAAACTATAGGAAGAATGGATTGACGCCAACGAAATGAGCAAAGCTAATGATATGGCTAGTACCAAGAATTTGTGACGGAGATCCCTTCTGAAACATCTTAGATTCATCCCTATTAGTTCTGTCTAAGTTTATAGAGGGCGCCAAGAGTTTTTTGTGGGTATTTCTACTTATGTTTTCAGCTTAAAATGAAACTAAACTAAACTAAACTAGCTTGTGTTTAATTATTATTTAGTTTAGCTTTGTTATAATTTAGTTTGCTTTAGATTTGGGCTGAAAAATGAGCAAAAACTACCAGATGGAACTCGTGGCGTCCTCTGAAGAAAACTCGGATGGAACTAGTAGGAACGAATGTTACATGTTTCTATAGGGACTTTTTAGAGTTAAAAATTCTCCTCCCCAACCCTATGAATATTTGCCAGTACATATAATGGGGCTTACGCCAGCAGCGTTTTTAAGTTTCTTGCTGCCAGTATTCCATTCTTATGGTACTCTGTTGCCTGTTGGTAATGGTCAACTTAAGGTCTTTGTGTTAAAATCTCAACTTTGAGCCCTCGCAACTCCATCAAATCTGAACATTTTTTAACCAAATTGGAAATCTTGTCTCAACTTGGCGTGTCTAGTAGGTAGTATGAAAATTTTGAAATCCGATCCAGCCAAATAAGAAATCCAGATAGACAACTTCTGTTTTTCTTTTTGTTCTTCCTCTATGGGTGTAACTTCAGTGTGTTCTCTCTACAGCTTCCTATATGGGCCTTTTCAACTTTTATTTTATTCTAACTGAAATATTTTTTTTTAGAAAAAAAGCCATCATGTACCAATTGAAACAATGCTATTTTGCTGATTATAAAAACAAGTTCTCGTAATTAACCAAATTCTCTTTACGTGCATAAAGCAATGCAAAACTAAAATCAGTGTACATTATATTCTTATTAGAGTCCTGAAAACAGTTCAGTACACTGACAATATTAGTGCTAAAGGCAACGTTCTGTGTAGGAACAGTCACAAAGGTTCTGTGTAGGAATGGCACCTCGTATTCAGCGTAGATAAGAATCCTTCATCATTAGCACGGCTGGCAGGCAGTGCTTATTAGAATTTGTTTGCTCACGAGAATTAAAAAAAAACTGGACAGGTGGCGAAGATGAGGCCCCAGAATGCAGTGCTGCAACATGTAATAATGGGGCAACAATAAGCTAGGCACACAAAAACGGATTATAGCTGCTCGGGTGCAGGGAAAGTAACATTGTCATGGTATCTTTGAGTTAGCATTGTCGACCAGAGAAAGGTGATTAATCGTAGTCAAAAACCAAAATGAAATGGCCTTGGTTTTCGCTTAAATCTTTCAGTTTTAAACAATAAGGTGCGAAGTCTATAATAGGGCAGCCAGTATGACTGAAGGATGTATTTAGTTGAATTGTTTCCGCGATTGTTTGCCATAATCAACTACCCTTCAAGCTGGCACATGCTTAACTCTAGACACACTCTAGTGGTTGCCATCAAATAACAAACACAGGACAAAGCTTGGGCGAAACCTGAACAGAAATACGCATTTCTAATGTTCTGTTTTTTCGCAAACAAAATTGGGTAAACAGTGGACATACCGTACACATGAGAGACCAGACCGTAGCAATTACACTAAACAAAAGCGAAAAAAACAACATAATTAACTAAACAAAAAATAGCTTCACCGTTTAAAAAAGCATTAGAGCGGTTTTATTTGTGTAGCTTTACGGCTGTGAGTATGGGGAAACGAGCTCTAATTATTTTCTGTTAATAGTGTATTTAATTGCCCCCATTGTCCAGCGTCGAATATGATTATGCTGTGTTTCTACCTCGATATTCTGCTGTGATTGTTGTTAATGAGTATTAAGCGCCATCTTGAAATTAGTTGACCAGTTTGAAATTAATCGTATTATTGTCCGATTTCCTTCATATTTAGAACGAAGATGAAAGAGTTGATATCAGTTAAACAGTGAATATGCCATCATAGCCATTAGTCTGTAATGACCATCCTGAAACTACGCTGTGATTTTAAAATTATGCTTAATATCGTTTAATTTCCATCAAATGTAGAACGTAGACAAACTAGTTTATCCGACTGAAACAATGAATGTGCCAGTGTCACAAGCACCTGCTCGCGCCAGGTTTTGGAGCCCTTTGCTGTGACGGAGTGTGCCATGCCAGGTTTTCCTTGCACCGTGCATTAACGTTGTCGTGTTGGTGCATCTTCACTGTAGCGCTCAAACCAATCTGTAGTAAAGCAGCATGTAATCATGATGAACTACTGAGTATTTAGTTGTGTCACTGTATCTGGTATAAATAGATAGATAAATAAATAGAAACAAAACTGTATCTGGTGGAAGGCTGGATAGTCGTCACACCCGCATTCCTATTAATTTGAAATGCGTGTCATCTTGAAATTAGTCAGCAGTTTTGAAACAATGCTAATTATTGTCTGATTCCTTTCAAATTTAGAATGTAGATGAATTAGTTGATACAAATTAAAACTGTGAATTTGCAATCGTCGCTGTTAGTATGTAATGAGCACCATCTTAAAATTGGGTAGCCATTTTGAAATTATGTGTATTATCGTCCGATTTTCTTCAAATTTGGAACGAAGATGAAGTAGTTGGCATCATATAAAACAATGAATGTGCCATCATCGCTAGTAATCTGTAATTAGCGCTTTCCTGAAATTCGGTAGCCATTTTGAAATTATTCTTAAGATTGTCCCATGTATGTTTTAATACCGTAAGGACATAAGGACTATCAGCAAGAGCAACAGGCAACCATGCAATGGCAACAATTATGGAGCATGATTACCATTAGTGCTCTTGGCCGCACGGAAAGTAGCATTGTCAGTCAGCGAAAATTGAGTCGTTGTTGAGAAAAAAATGAAGCGATTCCGGCTTCCCCTTATATCTTACAGTTTAAAAGAAAATAATGCTAATGCTCTTATTTGGAAACCTCAGGGCCTCAAAATTGGGTGGTTGACACGATTGAACACATTGTTGGCACATTGTTGCCTCGTTTACATCACGCAACAATGAAAAACAAACTGATGAGTTTGAAAAAATTAGCAAACAACATTTTAGCATGGGGTGCCATCTGTGGTCACCACTGGAAAGCAATAGTGACAGTAATCAGGCCAGATGAAATGGAACGTTATAGTGCGAGCAAGGGGGTGGCACTGGTGAGGGTACTGAGAAAACGGACGCACCAAAACAGCTAGTTTCCTTCAAATACAGAACGTTCATGCAACAGTTGATACCAACTGAAACAATGAATGTGCCATCATCGTAATTAGTCTGCAATATGTGCCATCTTGAAATTAATTGCCTGTTTTGAAATTATGCTAATTACCATACGATTTCCTTCAAATTTCGGACGAAATAGTTGACACCAGTTGAAACAATCAATGTGCCATCACAGCTACTAATCTGTAAAGGGCGCCATCTTGAAGTTAGTTGACCATTTTGAAATTATCCCTGTTATCTGCAAATTTCTATAAAATTTAGAAGGTAGAGAAATGGGGTACGTACCATGGTTCATTATTAACCTGTAATGGATGCCATCTTGAAATTAAGTGGAAACTTTGAAGTAATTCAAAACACTTGTAAAACCTAATAAATAAACAAAAAACAGCTTAGCCGTTTAGAAAAAAGCATTACAGTTTGTATTCCCTTGGAATACAAAGCTGTAAAGTCACACAAAGAAAAACCTAATTAGAGTTCAAAGGAACGAAATGAACTATAATTTGAAAGCCAGGTTAAAGCATCCTAGGTAGGAATATTTTTACTTAAAGTCATCAACCCCTGTTACCGTTGCTATTACTGGATTTTGTAGGTGCTGCCAGGGACACGGTCACCACAGCCCAGGTAGCACCTACAATCCAATAATAGCAGCAGCACTAGGGGTTGATGAATTAATAGATGTAAAATTACTCCTTCCTAAGATGCTTACCTGGCATTGAAATTATAGTTCGTTTCGTTTGAGTGAACTCCCTCAGACAGCTCAGATAGATCAGACATCTGAACCGACCAAGACCCTTCCTACTCTCAGTTATTTATCTTCCTGAGTCATCCTGTGAATATGTCGATTTGGCCCAGTCTGCTGTTTTGCGGTTAAAGTTTATGGCCATTGTTCGTTCCGTCTGTTATTAAGCCACCTCTACCTGACTGGTTTCATCTTAACGATTTGTCTAATTAGGTTTCACCGCATACTTCCAGACAGCATGCCTCTGCAATTCGTAGCTTGATGTACGGGGCACACTCCCCCCACCCCCACCCTTACCATGGAAGAGGAAGGCTGCCTATTTTGCTGTGTTGTTTTACACATAAAACTACACTATAAATAAAAAGCCACAATAGATGTTATGACGTGTGGGACAGATTTTGACAGCGTATAAAAATTGTGAGATGGGCCAGTTTTTGATAGACTAAAATTACGACTGCTATGAGGTCCTAAAATCATTTTTTATATTGCTTTTTTTTATTTCAGACTCGAGTTTTAGTGACACACAGTATTACATTTTTGCCTCAGGTGGATTTAATAGTTGTAGTTGACAACAAGACTTTAAGTGAAGTCGGTACATACCACGAACTAATAGAAAAGAAAGGTGCTTTTGCAGAATTTTTAATTTCTTACTTGAGTGAGGTTGCAGCTGAAGACAATGAAGGTAATGGCATTTTTTTTATTTCTAACACAATTTCGTATGTGGTAGTAGATATTTCCAATTAAAAAAAAAACTTTAAGTATTCACCAATCACAGTAAATAACATGTAGCAATAATGGCTGCTACAAGGCTTTTGGTCTAAAATGCTGCCAATAAACTTAAAGGGATATATACCTCCCAGCGCCATTTTTTTCAATCCACTACATCAACTACGACCCCAAAGGTCTATTTCCTTACCGTTAGTCAATCCATTGGTAAAAATCCGTTTTAAAATGTGGCGTTTAGGAGATTTTCTGTTGAATAATTGTTAACTTTATTTACTGTATCCTACACGTATATGCGCACTTACAATAATCATGACATTTCATCTGTGTGTGTGCATATACTAATTTTCTAATAATTACCATGAAATCAAAAATCTAAAAGACTAATGTGGTAAAAATTAAAAATAATTATTGCAATAGATCGCCGAAGCAAAATTATAAGACACTATCCTAGAAAATTATAAATCATGATATTAAAATACGAAAATCATTCCGGTTTGTGACGACGCAATCTTTAACTTGATGCTGTTCCGTGTACTATTCCCAAAGCCAACCGAGACAGCAGCTACCACCCCAGCCTACCTTGGCTCTGATAAATGCGCTGATGGCGATCTGCGCGTAGCTGTTATACAGCAGGCGGAATGTTATAAGGCAGGCCGGGTGTCCCTTTAACTTTACTAACACTCGGCTTGTGGGTATGAATTATGGTTGATTAATTGCTGTTGAGAGGGGGGGGAGAAGGTTAGTGGTAGCAGCTGTTTTTGTTGTGATATCATTACAGGTGGTTTTTCACCCATCTATGTTTTGTTTTTTTGTTGTGCTGGCTGTTTTTTTTTATCCTTTTAGTGTATTTTTATCTTTCGAAATGCTGCATTATTTCTATTTTGGCTTCATTTATTTAATGTAATTTTGTCTCTTGTTGATGATGCATGAACACATTACCTTGAGTTTGTGGTAGTAGCAGTTGTAGTTTCTCGGGTTTTTTTTATTTTTATTATTTGGCAACAAAAGCAGCGAAACCACAATTATTGTTTGTAGTTCAATACTTATCTTATTGCCTAAAATTTATCTACATCGTGTCACCACCAAGTAGATGAGATTTAATGGTGCAAATTCCCCATGCGGCAGGTATCATTATAGATTGTTTTGGTCTGGTTTGTGATGTGCATCTTCAGTGTGTATTTTCAGTATTTATTTGACTTGTACTGGTTTACAGAGTGACTGTGTAATAGGTTTGGTGGGGAGCGCATGACTCAGGGTACAGGCTCTCAGGGTAAATCAATCAATCAGATGAAATTTAATTGTTTCAGAGCTTAATTGTTAGATGTGAAAAATCAGCTCACTAGCAGACTGTGTCTTTTAACTGTAACAAGCTTATACCTGACTTCAGCGTACTGGTGTAAATTCTCCATGCGGTAGAAGTCTTTGCAAATCGTAGGAATCTGGTGTGTTGAGTCCAGTAATGACGAAATACCATCAACATTAAAGTGTGGGAACGTGTCCTTTATGGAAAAAAACGTGCCCTCAATAATGTTGATTTGTGTTATTAGTAGCTAATCCTACGAATTCATGTTAATTCTCATAGGGTATAAAGATCCTGTACACCTAACTAGGGAAAATTGCCAAATCTAAATTTCTGCAGAGAGGTAAAGTGTCATATGGGGGAGTGCCATTTTCTAAAATGGGGGTTGAAGCTAGAAGCACGCGGCCCTGAAGTGGAGCATATATGCAAAATTATTGTTGTAACCAGTGTATGTATTGTCATCCAGCAGTCTATTACAATATCCTTAAATGTGTTAAGGTAACATCGCGTGCCTTAAGACGAGCTTCATTCTCGTCTGTCAGTGGGTGATTCGGTGCAGAGCAACCGGAAGAGAGACCACCGGCAGTCAGTCGATGCAGATGACTCGACAAGGGAGCGCAAGCAATAAACGACTCTCACAGAAATTCCGAATCTCATCAATGCAATCCAGGGCAATAACGAACAAAACACAGACATCGAGAAGCAATGAACCGCGAATCCGACATATGTTATATTTAAAGAACACCTTAACGTTTTAGAACATTTTTATATCAACCTTGTCCTTTCGTCATAGATGAGGCATTTTTTTGTTACCCTCTGGAATTTGACGCCAATACCCGTGTGTAACTGAACACCCTATTAATTCGACAGAGCTACTCACTTTTTTTTATTATGAATTTCTGTTAACCGTTTTTTTTTTTTGCAGAAATTTGTAATCATTGCTGCTATTTCGTTCCTAGCTTGTATTGGATCAGTCCACTCGCAGCTATGTTTTTTTAACTAAAAAAATGCATATCAGTAGGGCAGCAACAATAAGGTTATATTTGCTACAGAGCAAGCATCTGGAGCCGGTCATTGAGTTAAATATATATATATTATAAATAAATTAATTAAATAAATATATATATATATAAACTTGACTTTTTAATGCAACAATTTATACTGTAGAAATTTGCTGGTCGTGGGGATGAAAATTCAGTTGAGTTCACTTTCCGACAGTGAGGCACCCACGAATACACAATATTTGGCTTTATTAAAATTGTCGGTTCTTAATTGCCTTTGAAACTTTGTCATTAAACCTAGACGAATACACTAATTACACAAATGCCAAAACGGTTTGAAATTATCCTTAACTTTCATACTTACGCATGTTAAAAAGACACATAAAATTGCCTGCAGTACGCACACCCCATCGTATTGGAGTGACGTCATACCTAAATATTATTAATGTAGAAATTGTTTCTTAGATTTACAATTTTAGCTAATAGCACAAGGGCCATCAATAAAATAAAAAACTCCCCAAACATGACCAGCTGGGTCAGTCTAAGAAACAATTTCTACATTAATAATATTTAGGCACGACATCACTCCAATATGGTGGGGTGTGCCTTCTACAGGCAACATTATGTGTCTTTTTAACACGTGTAAGTATAAAAGTTAAGGATAATTTCAAGCTGTTTTGGCATTTATGTAATTAGTGTATTCTTCTAAGTTTAGTGACCAAGGTTCAAAGGCAATTAAGAACCGAAAATTTTAATAAAGCCATCTTTTTTGTGTTTTCGTGGGTGCCTCACCATCGGAAAGTGAATTCTACTACTTATACTCTAAAATTAGCCCAACTCCCAGCTAAGTTTTAACTAAAAAAAATTAACATCTAATTTGAAATAAAAAATAAATAAAAAAATTAACACCATATTTGGGGTATAAACATGACTTTATAATGCAATGTAGTTTCTATTCTGCACCCTTTGAAGTGAGAGTAGTATTCGGGGGTGGGGGCACGGTTGAACGTTGCAGTGGGACCTATGCTGAGATAGGATATGCCACTGTCAGTATTACCTATAGTGCTAAGTAGTAGAATTTTTGGTTGTATTGTTTCAATATTGTTTTAATATTTTTACTTTTTATGCCCTAGTGCTTCAAGAAATTAAAGACGAACTCTCTATTAAGTTGGGTCCAGACGTTGAAATGTAAGTTAACACATCATTACTTTTTCTTTAATTTGGCTGTAGCCTTGCTAACTTTGCTATTACTGGTAGTGAAAGTGGTACAAATAAAACGATACGAAAAAAATGTTGTAAACAAGACAATAAAAAGTTGATCACTAATAAGGCAGAAAGTAATATCCACTTTCTGTCAGTGGTAGGACCTTGGCCTTTGATTTCAAAGGTCCTGGGTTCGATTCCCCGCTGAGGCAGTCTGACATATAAGTCCAAAAGGCAACGTAAATAGGTTTGCATCCGTATTTATTAAACCAATCTCCAGCCCATTGGCTTTCCGTCCCGTTTAAATAAAAATAACAGTGCCCGGGTCCGTGTCCGTGCCCTGGTAAAAAAAAAATTTCAGTTGTCAAGTCGTTTGTTAAAAAGGTTTTCAACTATTGAGCCATCCGCTGCCTGCACAGCATTGACTACAGAGACATTGTTTTAGCTGGTAAGGAGTGCTTTCTTTAAATATTCAATCACATTTACAAACGTAACATTTTATTAGTAACAGTGTAAACTTATAAATAGTTAATCAAGAGCTTTTTAACATACTTATGAAAATTGTTAAAATGGCTGCTTTTTGGGATTTTTTTCCCCGTTGTCTGGTGTTTTCTGTTAGCTTGCAAGTAGAATATTAAAACTGTTAATTTAGCAGGATACATACTACTTTCAAATAATTGGTATGGCAGAGTGACAAAACTGCTAATTTAAACTATGAACTAGGTTTTATTACCTTACTAGAGGAAGCCCGTGCTACGCACGGGTGGTGTTTGATGCACCGTTAAAAACACTGGGACGATTTCCTTCCTCATGTGTTTGTTACGGAATGCGCGTATCCCGTCTATGTGTTTTTGCGTACCCTGGCTAGGAAAGGGTGTTTTTCGTTTGCTTCGCTCCCTCATTTAGCGTATCCCTTGTTCCGGAGTCCATACACTTACATTACATATGATTATTTCCTGCAAAAATGGTTGGAATACGCGTTTGTACATGTGAAATAAATAAATACGCCTTTGTGCATGTGA
>JAHWFP010039312.1:0-14088 GCA_023313725.1 Lithobius niger | reverse complement strand
GAGGCTTAATGGCGCGTCGACAACTTGGATAAGGATTTTGGTATCTCCATTTTTTGTATTTTCTAGCGATTCACATAGAAAAAGATAATGCATTTTACCAACACTTTTCCCTTCGTGGCACTTTCAAGACGTCTGGTGTTGGTTCTGGCTTTATCTTGTTTTCCAAAACACCGTCAATTCTGCAAGTTCGTTGGTGGTGGTTGTGCGAGTCTCATAACTTTCGCCTGAAGAAGTTTACCAGTAGAGATAGTCGAAAATTTGCAAATTTGAATATTGGAACTTGGACGATTTTTGGTTTTGCGCAAGTGACTGTCTGCAATAGCTTCTTTTGGTTCCAGACGCGTATGGGAACGATTTTACTGAGTGGGTGTGTGGGGGCATTTGAAAAAATGAAAAAATTTCAATAGGCCCCCGACAGGCCGTCGGAACCTATGGACAGTACCCCCCCCCCCTGCTCAAACTAGAGCACACATTTCAAATTAAATTTAAAGAACGTTTGACCAGTTTGGTTGAATACAGTTGCAAATTTACAGAGACGTTGCAAATTGGTTTTAACTTTACAACTTCATTGGTTTAAATGTCCAGATACCCTCTTCCACACTGTACAGCTATGGCACACGTCATAAATTATCATCCAAAGAGGTTTTCAGTGATATCGCCAAACAAATGCTCACCTACTTGTCAAGTTTGTGACTAAACTTTGCAGCTATCTCTTTGAAATTTGTTGAGGCTGAAAAGGGTACTATAGTTACGACACCAAACTCGGATCATGTTGATATAGAGACAGAAAAGATTTCTCAAGGCACCGCAGCCAAGAACAGCGGCAATTATTCATGAAAATCGCGGCACAGTGATTCATGAAAAGTATTATTTTTCCACTTTGGCTGTGTGCAGTTGAATAATTCTAGTTCAGAATATACCTGAGCCAACACACGTCATTTCAAAAAAAAAATCAAGTTAATCAGAAGTAATATGATATCTTGACACAATTAAAGGCCATAACTTTGCATATATAAAGGGTGGAAGGGGGTCTGTTGCAAACAATGAATTTTTAAATGAAGCAAGCAGTCTGCATTAAAGACTGACCTTGTGAGGATACACAATACACTAGTCTGAGAAAGACAGAAAAAACTACTGCCCCGACTGGGACTCGAACCCAGGACAAGTTGCTTTCCCTCCTTGTATGTTTGTTTGTGATCTTTAGGTCACCACTGAGAAAGATTGAACAGCTACTTAGCTCGGCTGGAGCCTGTAGCCAGTACCCGCCCCGGTAGCGCAGTGGTTAGAGCGCCCGGCTAGTAAACGGGATGTCCTGGGTTCGAGTCCCAGTCGGGGCAGTTGTCTTTTCTTTCTTTCTCAGACTAGTGTATTGTGTATCCTCACAAGGGCAGTCTTTAATGCAGACTGCTTGCTTCATTTACCCTTTACCTTGTGATTTCTTTCTTTAATGAATTTTTTTTTTACCGATTGAATTTGTAGCACTGGGGAAACATATCCACCAAATTTCATCCTAAATGGTTGATTAGAATAGAATTTCACTATAGCGTCAAGGGCTGGATTACGGGCGGAATTATTACTTATGAAGGAATTGCAAGTAGAGTTAGGGTTATGATGTTTATTGTTCAGGATTTTTATGGTTAAGAGACTCGCCTGCCACTGCCTAATCTGCTACAAAGCAACTCATGAGATGGGGATGAATACAAGTGATGTTTTGGGGGCATGCTGACTGAAATTGGGACTAGTGGAGGAAAAGGGGAGGCAGAATTTCTAATTATCAATTTTGAAAAGTAACTTACTGGTTTGACAGCTGGGAATGGAATGACAGTTTTAGAGTGGGGATGCCAAGGCATTGTTAAAGAGAGTGCTATGGTATACATTGTTGCAGGCAAGGTGAGCTCATGGTTACAATAAAGGAATTTTACAATGCAATTGTTGCTGAATAATACAATATATAATCTTGTTCTTTGGAGGGAAGACAAACTGAGAAACAGATCCGGATAGCAAGGCTCTTTGGGAAGTTATGCATGGTCGTCCAGAGTTAACTGACGAGAGACTTAGCATATCTCAGATCTATCCCTACATCACCTGCAGGGGGTGAGGGTAACCTTGATAGATCGTCAACATCAAGCAACATTGGAGGCATAAAACTGACTTGTCATCACGGTCCAATATTGAACTTTAGGCCACAAATCTTAAGCTGGCAATCAGATCTTGGTGATGGGGCAAGGGACGAAAAGAGGTCTTGAAATCCCCGTGTGAGACAAAAGTCATGGATGGACACGCAATCGTTTCTATACTTACCTTAGCTCAAGGAGCAAATAACTATTTCTCTTACGAGGTTGTTCCCCCTTAAAACACATTTCTCTGTTGGCAGCTTTAGCCAAAACTTGGCTTCTGGTGCAACTACAAGCCAGTGCTACTGCGCCCAAATGTCGCCTGGAAATTAATACGGCTATGATGACTCGGCAAAGATGGTCGTAATTGGCAGATACCGGGAAGAAAAGCTTGTAGGAGGTAAAGGCAAGTTCGAAGACCCCAAGACTCAGAGATATGGCTTCGTTCGCTGCCGATAAAAGAGTGCTTCACTGCAGTCGTGTTATATCCACTCCTCTTCCCCCCCCCTCCCCTCCTCCGTGGTATAACCGCTCTTTCGTTTATAGGACTTCCTTTTAGTATTGGTATTTTTTTCTGCTTCCCAGATAAAAAAAAAAGGATGTAACTGTAAAATCCCCGATCTAACAAGCCAGGGCGCAAAGTATTTACAAAATTTAAAGTGCACTAAAATTAGAGGGACACCCGGCCTGCCTTATAACACTCCGCGTGCCAAATTACAGCTACGCGCAGATCATCATCCGAGCAATTACAGCGCCAAGGTCGGCTGGGGTGGTAGCTGCGTTCCTCGCATAGCTGCTGTCTCGGTTGGCTTTGTGAATAGTACACGAGACCGAATCAAGTCAACGATTGTGTCGTCACAAACCGGAATGATTCTCGTATTTTTAAATCACAATTTATAATTTTCTAGGCTAGTGTCTTATAATTTTGCTTCGGCGATCTATTGGAATAATTAATTTTAATGTTTACCACATTAGTCTATTAGATTTTAGATCCCATGGTAATAATTAGAAAATTAGTAGATGTACACACAGAGATGAAACGTCATGATTATTGTACGCGCGCAATGCATCATTTAGTGACGGATCGTTCCATTATATTCAACAGAAAATCTCCTAGACGCCACATTTTAAAAAGGATTTTTAGCAAGGGAAAGACTAACGGTAAGGAAATAGACCTTTGGGGCCGTACTTGATGTGGAGGATGGAGAAAAATGGCACTGGGAGGTATATCCCTTTAAAACGTCCGTTAAGGGGGACCAACCGTAAGGCCTATCTTTACATTTTCATTTAGTAGAAACGGCAAACTATAATCGTAAATAAATAACGGTTGCCTAGCAAATAGCGTTCGGCGAGAAAGATGGACTCGTTCCATAAATCGGCCCTTAAGGCGCGTTTATACGCAACGCGATAAATCGCGATGGCAAAGGTGTCGTTGTCATAGTAACAACGCTGCCTGGATTACCTAAATGATCCGACATCGTTTGAGTAAATGCTTGCAGTCCTTCAGCCGGTGACAATCAGATAAAAGATTCCTCCTGACGAAATAATTTCCCCAGTCGCTCCAGAACTCAGATAATGACTATTTTCGTTGCGAGTCGGCAGAGCTAAAGCCGCCACCATGTTGGGACTTCAGATGACAACGGTAATGCCCGTCTTTACATTTTATTTAGGGTAACTAATCTTAAATAAATAACGGTTGCAGGGTTGGCAAAAATCATCATTTTTTTTTAAATAAAAATCGTTTTTTTTTTATTTAAATCGGATTTTTTTAATTTAAATCAGATTTTTTGATTTAAATTGGATTTTTCACAAAAAATTTTGTTTTTGCACAGAATTGTAGGTATACCAAGTAAGTTATTTTTGTATACAACATTTGAACATTGAATTGGAGGGGTATAAACTCATTAAAAATCAAAATTTAATTCCAAACCTTAATTAAACAAAGTTGGGTGACAGTTAAGTTTTCATTATTTAGCCTCTTATTCTCAATAATTGGAAAAACTCGCACAATACAGGAGAAGGTAGGCATAAAACGACATTTTGCTTATGCCAACCAAGCCTTGTGTCTGTATTCTAGGTATAATAACCGCACAAAACTGACATTTATCTATCTTGCAATAGGCTAGTACCTTCTCGCTCGATTACTGTATTTGCGTTTAAGCGTCTCAACAGAAAAAAACTAGGGAGGTCTTTTTTTACGGCCTGCTGCAGACATTATTTAACCTGTTAGATTTTGCTCTTGTGTACTCCAGCAACATTGCAGTCATTTTGCGATACGGTGAAGTATTTTTTAATAAAAAACATTGAGTTAATGTACTAACATAGGCAAAATGATTTAAATCAATGATTTAAAAAAAATTCCAAGTGATCTAAATCATGATTTAAATCAGTGATTCAAATCAGACTGATTTAAATCAAACAACCCTGAACGGTTGCCAAGCAAATAGCGTTCGGCGAGCGAGAAGGTCTCGTTGCGTAAGAGCGGGTTTACGCAGCGACTCGCCTTTGCATTCTCGCAGCTAGAAATCAATCGCGATGGCAAAGGTGACATTGCCATGGTAACAACGCTAAATGGATTAGCTAAATCCGACATCGTTTGAGTAAATACTTGCAGTCTTATAATCCGTGCCAATAATATAAAGAATTCCTCATGACGAAACAATTTTCCCAAACGCTTCTAAACTCACGTTATTTGGTGTTTTCGTTGCGAGGCGGCAGACATAAAACCGCCGCCATGTTAGAATTTAAGGTGATTTCTTGCTTCTAGCTGCGAGAATGCAAAAGCGAGTGGTTGCGTAAACGTGCCCTAAATCTGCCCTTAGGGCGCGTTTATGCAACAACTCGCCTTTGCAGGCTCGCAGCTGGAATTTAATCGTGATAGGAAATGTGTCGTCGTTGTGTCGTCGTTGTCGTTGTTGTGTCGTTATTCACATAATAAAGGATTCCTCCTGACGAAACAATTTCCCCAATCGCTTCTAAACTCAATTGTAGACTCGTTTCGTTACGGGCTGGCAGACCTAAAACGGCCGCCATGCTGGAATTTCCGGTAATTTCTAGCTGATAGCTGCGAGAACGCAAGGCCGCGTCTTTGCATAAACGCGCGCTTAGCTTGGTCAGCGTGGAAACCAATGGCTGGATACCTGTGTTTCCGAGAGCGTGCGCTTCGAAATTTAGGGGGTCTTTTTAACATGGGGTGCCTTCGAAAATTAACCTGGTTGGATCAAGCAAAAGTAACTCTCGTTCCAGTCTCGTTGCTTCTACACGTCACGAATTAGATATCATTTTAACCCAAAATCGTCACTAGAACGATTCGTCATCGTATCGATCGATGCTCATTCACGTGACACCAATAAACTACAAACAATATTATTTTGAACAGCAAGCAGGAGTTCGTTTACGTAAGTGCTGTTAAGATACATTGAAGATGAAATCACTAATTTCTGAAACTTATTTGTAGAATTATAATAACACCGAACCTTCTTCCACCCTGCACCGAACGCAACATAAACTCATCCACCTAACACAGTGAATTAATGCAAATAAATGCAACGTCCCCCCCCCCTTGTTTCTATCCCATTTCTGATTGGTGGACAGTCGATTCGTTTGCAGTGTTAGCCCCCTACCACCCCCCAGTTATCCTCAGGAACAAAGGTTGGCTAGCAAGGTTTGTTCGGTTGTTTAGGTTCGGTTTCCGCCTGAAGCGTAATTTGAATGCCATTTGCACAGGCAATCGTCTAAGATTAAGTTAGATCAGGGAATTATGACGCGACATCTCGCACCACCTACGCAATTCGTACATACAACAGCGTGTTTCTTTGCAACCTGAGTTACCTAGGTCAATTTTCAAAGGCACCCAAGGTTCTTGTAAGTGAAGCCCATGTCTTCTGGAATGTTTCTTTTCAGCTGCTGTGCGAAACTGTCACAAAACAAAAACGTGCTTTTTCAACTTAAAATTGCTTTTAAAAACTACTCTGTACTGCGCAGAACTCTTTAACTTCAAGCCCACGTTTTTGTTAGTGTTTTTTTTCCCTCCTCTTTTCTCAACAAGCTTTGACCTCATAGAGTCTTCACAACAACGCCAAGCCGAACCAGGAAGCTCGTTTCCATGCACAAGATGTCGGCAACAAACCAACGTTTCGCTCTGCTACTCCTTTTCACCCAAATAATGTTTTCAACTTCTTGGAGCAAATAATTAAAATGAATGGATTTGTGGAAGGGGATGGGTGGGGGGTGTAAATCTGGGCGTCAATTAAGTGTGACGCCCCCTCAACCAACGCAACAGCGGAGAGCAAGGTTGCCGCCATTTTCTCTCCGCACCGATGCAGCCAAGTGGGGGGAAACAACGAACCACCACAATAAATTCACGACACTAAAAACTTCTGGAAAAGTTTAAGAAACAGAAAGAAGACGTTACTAGTTAGCGTTTCTCACCGTCAAATTGCATCCCAAGATTTAATTCTCCTGAAATTCTGCTTTAAGAGATGGCCGGACGACTTTTTTTTTTTTTAATTAATTTCTTTTTGAGCCTGAAGTCTCTGAAGCAATTTAATGCTCGTGTAGCTGAATCGGCTCAATTTTGAACATTACCAGACTTTTTAGAGAAGAAATATCTAGTAATGGGAGGTGCCGACCCGGGAATTCATTCCAGGAAACCTCCGATCACTGAAGGGGACGAAAGAATGGCCAGAATTGGCCAGAATAGTTCCCATAGCCGCTGAAGAAGCATGGCAGCCTCTCACGTTACCCTGGCCGGAAGTCCTGGGGGGGGGGGGGACTTTACCAAGATCCCATTTCCAGGGTTTCGACCAGAGCCTCCAGCAACCAGGCTGAGCTCTTTCACCGCTCAGCCACGATGAAAGGCTGGGCTCTCTCATCGCTCACTGAAAGGCGCGGGTGGATTTCAATTTCACATAACAGTCGATTTACTATGTGAGTGTACAACATGTGCTCGAAATTACGTCCATTCACCCGAATCGACAGAAGAGAAAAAATACACTGATAAAAGTAATTTCCAACCGCTAAGGTTATCTTAGGACGGAGCGAGAAAATTCTGCTAGGATGCTCATAGACCATACACACGCCACAATTGACATGAACATGAGTGCATAATGCCTTTCTCGAATGCAAAATGGTGGGATAAGGCTAGATTAGCACCTGGATCCGCACATGAGCCAGTCATGCTTTCACAGTTCCATATGAAACCATGACTAGCGATCGTTAATGTTTGGAACAATCTACGTTACGATCTACCTATGTCCTCTATTAATACACATCTGAAACACGTGTTTGCGTCCCTAATCGTAAAACTCTAACCAGACGGAAGAAATTTTCGTGCGAAGTGACGCGTTACTGCGTGCCTACAAGGCCAATATTGCTGTACTCAAATCGTAAGTACGTCGATTATGAACGATTTTTACGTCTTTGGTACACCATCCTACGTCGCCATGCAGCCTCAGGATGGTTTACCAAAGACGTCAAAATCGGTCAACTATAAACGCCACACTCACTACTAGAGTGCAGCAATTTTGACCTTGTAGGCACATAGTAACGCATCGTTTGGCACGAAATTTTCTTCCGTCAGGTTAGGGCTGTAGGATATATTAATACATCCAAAGCATTACGGCACAAAGTGCCGGAATCAAATTACCAGGTATTTGAACCGTAATTTACTGACATTTTTTTAACAGCGTGGGGATCGGGTTGGCTAAAAGTGGTAGCATCAGTTCCCAAGCAACACTAACATGACAGAATTGATGATCCTCCAAACACGTCAGCGGTTCGATCCATCGGAACATCCGTAACCAAACGAACCGCGAATACGCCCGATTACGAACGGCTTCCGACGCATTGGGGATAACCATTGTTGTTGGAGGATACACAAGAAATTCCCTTGTGTCTTATGTCTTAAGTGAGTTTTCAACCCCACAAGTGATTTGTCAAACTCATGAAATCCTGGAACCTTCTTCCAAGTGCTACTGTTGGCCTCCCTTCTGCTAATTCCTTTACACTCATCTTTCTACAGTACAACCTAATCAAGTTTTAGTGTTCTTGAAAAGGTTTTCAACCGAGTCTTAGGGAGGATTTTCTCATTTTTGTGTCTATTTACAATGTTGTTTTTTATTCCGTATTCAATACGACTTGGCGCAGATAATTTGTCGTAGCATTAGTTTAATTTTGGGGAAAGGTTTCCATTATTTCATTGCCATTCTGTTTTCGTAGTCTTTATCCTTGTATTTGACTCAGATAATTTGTGCGAAGCACTGCTAATTTTTAGTTTACGATTCACTTTCATTTTGTATTTTAACAATTTTTTTTAAAGTGGGCTGGTTGTTAAAGTCATCGTACCTCCTTCCTCGTTCCCATTTGCGTTACGAATCAACTGTTTCTTATTCCTATTCTACAGCACGTTTGTTCTGTGCTGTTAATTTACTAGTTATTTAGCTGTTTCAGACGTTCCGATGAATTATTTCGTTATTAATTCATATTCAGAAGCATCTTGCCAAATCTCTGGCATTTCCACATGCCTTCTGATTTAGGATGCTGCTAACTAGAACTGACCGAGACGAAATACAACCCGAGGCAAAAGAAAGGGTAGAAAGTCTCTAGCATTCCCCACACAATGTAATCAAGAAAGAACAGAAAACCTGCCAGACAAGACGAACGACCTATGTTAGTTGGTGCACAACTGCGAATGAACAAGCAGTTATAAAAATGACGGTTCCCACACAGACATGCGCACACACAGAGACACACACACACAAAAAAAAAAGGAAAAATTTGAAAATTGCCAGCCAAAAGTCAAATTAAATGGGTATGTCTGGTATGCGTTAAAATATGGCAGGCAGCGTTTTCGTTCTAAGATTTGTTACTCTTAGAAGAAAAAAAACGGACTCGCGATTTAGAAGTGGTTTCAAACGTACAAAGAAAGTTGGAAAAGTGTAATTAAAAAAAATATAACGTGAATTTCAAGTCATAGGCAGAAGTTTGTGACTTGGATGGAACTCAGTTTAAAGGACATAGCTTCGAGCAAGAGGTTGGTAGGTTCAGGAGAATTGAAAAACCCCGGCCGGACAGGAGGCCAGGCTCCTCGCCTAATGACACGTCAAGTCTTGCCGAAGGTGGAATTGAACGGCGACGAACACCATCAAGATGGTGGCAATCAACAAGAAAGTGAGGGACCGTAAGTGGCCGAATCCCGGAAAAAATATCCCAGTACAAAAAATCCACAGAAATAATATCCCCGGAAAAAAATATCCCACGGAAAAAATAACCCCTGAAAAAAAATCCCACCCAAAAAAACACTATTCCCTTTTAGCTTACTTTTTTTTTTTAGCTAGACGAATTAAAAATCCTTCACAATCATTTACTTTAAAACAAAAGTGTTGCTAGTTCACTTGAAGTATTAGCAGCGCGTCAAAGAATATTGTGGCCTATCCCCCTGGGAAAGATGGCAATGTCGATGTCTTTCAGCAGCTATTTGCTGGCAAAGCGCCGTAAGTCGACAATAGAACAAATCATTAGAACTCGTATCCTTATGGAACTCACAGCTGTGAAAGCACACGAATAAAAACGGATTAGAGTTCACTTCGTTCAAGAACTATAATTTGAATTCCAATTCCAGGGAACAAGAATTGTTTTTTTTCCCCTTAGTAATATCAGAAAGTGAACGCAGTTTGTGTATTAGGTCATTTGGTTTTGAAGTTGTTTTAGTATAAGGTTAGGTTAAGCTAGTTTAAAAGTCTGAACCGCCCATGTATTACGCCACTCACTTTGGCCTATTTTGAAACACCCCTCCCCACCCTTTGCCAGAAATGTCACAAACTTTAAAACACTCTTAATAATTACGCCACACTCCTGCAATTACACACCCCCATGTAATATTTCAAAGTACTTTACATTTGCTTATACTAAAATTTATTGTATTTTTTTCAAATGTTTTGAGTACACGAGTTTAAATCTGGAGTTTTCTGAACTGCTTTCCCGAATAATACGCCACAAATTAAGGTCATCTGAATGCCAAACTGTGATGCTAGGTTGTGACGTCACATTTTGTAAGCACCGCCCCCCCCCCCCCCCCACCCACCCCCCTGCTGATTGGAGCATTGTAGTTTCGCCCATTACTCTAGTCGGCATAGGTAAGAGTAGGGCTTTGGCAGGGTTCCCTTTCCAGGTTCCTGAGGTAGAGCTCTGCCACTGTACAGCCACAATGACTTAATTACGAAAAATCGAAGAAAATGTCGGCAAAATAACTGTTAATCCGTTAACAAACACAGTAGGAAGGTGCCGTCTGACGAAGCAAAATAATGGAGCACACTTTTTGTCTCGCTGAAAAAAAAAATGTTTATTAAGCACACTGGGCTAAGTAACTGAGCTGTTGGCAAGTCATTAGTGCTGTATGCAGACAACGCCTACAGAACAAAGCATTAGCCCTAATTTCAGCGGAAGCACATTTAAATAAAGGGATAGCCATTATTAGGATTTGGTCAGAGAGCAGACAGAACACACACATACACACACACACACAAAATCGCTAATTAGAATCTGTAAAGGCAACGTTTTAAAGACCCGTTATTATCCGTGCTTAAACGTTTTAACACAACATTAACCTACATCCGTTTAACTTAATTTTATTCAACATTAGCTCCGGACTGCAGTTCCTGCTTTTGAGCATAGAAACAAAAAAAAAAAAACAAACAAAAAACAAAAAAAATATGGCCGGACGAAAAGATTGACTTAAAAAATTCGAAAAAAAAAAAAAACAAAGAAAAAAAAAGACAAAGAAGTAGGCCTATATAATGGTATGGAATTAAATCCGCCTAGCGTTCGGAAACATTAGACTAATGACAACCACGCCTTGTTAGGCAGTCATTAAAAACACTAATTACTAACCATTGTTTCGGCTTGAACGACTCGAAAATTGGATGGGAGGGAACAAAAAGAAAAAATAATAGAGGACAGAAAGAAAGAAAGGAAGGGATAGATACAATTCCCCTTTTTCCCTGACGTCCCAAACCTTTCCCCCCTCCTATTTTACCGCCAATCTAGTGGAAGGATGCAAATGCAATTGCGCTTGGCAGCAGCTTGACGTATGGCTTGAAAGCACGTTCGGAAATAAAAGGAGAAGGAGGAGGGTTGTAAAAACGGAGAAAGAAAAAGAAAGAGAGTAGGATGAGTAGAAAATTTGAATAAAGAAAGGAAGAAGATAAAAAAGATCGTTTTTTTTTGTCGAAAGACCTTACCCGTTTTCTCTATTAAATCGAAGTTACTGTACGTCAATTTTTATATGGAAAAGTTGAAGCATAAAAGTTCTAGTTTTTTAAGGGCTTTTTTTTCCCCTTCAAAGGTTAGCTGACCTCAAAAGTTAGCTAACCTAAAAAAAAATATAAAAAAAATAGAAAATAAAAATCCCAGCAAAATTATTTGAAATTTTAGCAGGAGGAAATAAAGCATTTTACGTAGTTTCCTAGTTTTAGTCATTCAGAGCCTTCGAAAACCACAATCCAAACTCAACCAAACTCATCCAGTCTGGGGGCAGAGCGGAGTTTGCTCATGGGCATTCTGTGTATTAACGGTACTAAACTGTCTCCAGATGGATGAGTTTGGTTGAGTTTGGATTGGTTGTTTTCGAAGGCGCCCATTATTCTCTTCCGGAATTTTAACAGTTGGGGGTTCCCTCGACCTAAAACTCCCCTATCCCCCCCCCCCTCGGAACTAAAGTAAAGTAAATATTTAAGTAAATATTTATTCCACGATAAAACCTAGAACAGGGGTACTGCTGCGGACTATCAGCTTTTTATCACATTTTTAGATATTCGCACTTTTCGTTTTTTTTTCACATTTTTCACGTACCTGCTTTTTTATTTTTTTCACGTTTTTCACATAACTACTTTTGATTTTTGTATCTCTGTTCTTCGTTTTCATATTCCACACCAGTTTAACAATTTATTAATAATTTTTTTTTTCTTTTCCAGTAGTCATTGTAATTTCTCTGTAATTTCACTCAAGAGAGCGAAAGCGAATTGAAAGCGACTCCGCCCGTAAACCAACCATTTTTTTTTCGTATCCTAACCACAGACAGGCCTACGTAATTCCGGGTCCAAAATTATGACGGATAATTTGATTGTTTTTACTTCGTTCGTACGTTTCACCATTTTTTCACACCAACTCTTGTATTTTTCATATTTTTTCACATTTTATTTTACCAATGGCAAATGTTCACTTTTTTCATTTTTGTTTTTTACCACTGACAAATTTTTACATTTTTCACATTTTTTCACACGGGCAGCATCCTTGCTAGAATGAAATGCATTATTCACTGAGAGACTCGTGACGAGGGTAGAACATAAAAAAATAAATAAATAAAGCTTATCAAGAAGCCGAAAAAGAGAACAATGAAGAAGTAAAAGTAAACAAGGTCGATAATACTGTACGATAGGATAAACACAGACTTGCCGCCGAAGTGCTTTTTAATATATTTGTTATAAGTAAAATAGTAGGAATAGAGCCTATAATTACATTCGTGTTGATACAACACATTAGGTAGCCAGGATTTTGAGGCTGCTTTGGTAAGCTCCTTCCTGGCTCTAAAGTCGGTGTTGTTTATGTCGACGGTAGATGTCACCACGTTCTTCGTTGTGATTGGCTGTTCACAACGACTGCTATTTCCTTGGGTGTACTGACCTACGCTTAAGCGAAATATTCAAGCGAAATATGTATATAAAAACTGCTATATAGGGCAGTTCGTCAACATTTTTAAACCATGAATTCGTAAAATTGCAGTTCTCCTGCTGCTTACTTGAATGCGTTCGTTTAGGAAGCATGTTTACATTTTTCAGCTTCCAACCCTTTTAACCCCGTTATAACGTCACTGGACACACCTCATTATTTCTGGCATGTTCACTTCTTTTAGTAGACTTCTTATTCCTTTAGGACAATTAAACAAACAAACAAAAAAATGAAAGAAAATTAAAACAGCCGTGAAAATGAATAGATGACCGCGTCTCAGCCGCACCACCACCACCACCACAACATCCGGGCGTCATTTTCCCCCGTCTTTCGTGTTTGCCGAGACTTTTAAGTTCCGGAAAGATATAAATCTTGGCAAGGAATAATTACATTTGCGTTGGACAGATTTTTCTACTGGGGAACCCGCTTGAGCGCTGCATTTATTACTGCATTAAATCTGCGCTAATTACTGTTCCCTGAAGGCAATTAGCCCCAGCACTTTTAAACTACGTACACACGCCCTGGGACTAGTCGGTCTTCTTAGTTTTTCGGGCTGGCAGAGTTTTTTTTTTTTTATTCTTTCGTTTCTCCTTGTCTTCCTTCCAATTTTTCTCTTCTCTCTCGGACCATCCGCGTCTGCTTTTCGTAAATCCATTAAAATTTAGCGGTATAGTTTATCTGCTTTCGGTCGTTCAGATCTGAATGTTAGTGCGTTGCTTTTTATGTTCAGGAATTAGATCTGTACCGGCTAACATGCTATTCAGGTAGCAGAAACACAAATGGCGTCAGCCGATTAGCTTTTGCTAAGAATGCTTTCATTAATCAAGAACTAAAGTTAGAGTTTCGAAGGCGATCAGATACCGCCCAAGTTCTGACGGAAAGAATAAGGAAATGGTCTTAAACAGAAAAATCGCCAACTGATAAATAAAATCTGGAAAGACGATGTGTATTAGAACATCACTAAATTTCAGTAGAAATTGTTGTGAATAGAAAAATCACCAATTGATAAAATAAAATCTGGAAAGATGATATGTATCTAGAACGTTACTAAATTTCCTTAGAAGTTGTTCTTGTAAATACTATTAGGACCAAACTACTCAATAACAGATCTACTGAATATGAAGTTTTGAAAATATTCGATTAAGAATTATCAAACTCGACCACACGATTACGGGGCCATTCAAAAACCACGTGGTCGTTTCTTAAGCCATTTTTAACCCCCCTCCCACCTATGTGGTCATCTGTGGCC
>JAHWFP010039309.1:25937-44327 GCA_023313725.1 Lithobius niger | reverse complement strand
GCTTTTCCCTGATTTTTCCAGGTTTTCAAGATCAATACTAACGCTTTACGCTGATTTTTCCAGGTTTTCCAGATCAATACTAACGCTTTTCCCTGATTTTTCCAGGTTTTCCAGATCAATACTAACGTTTTTCCCTGATTTTTCCAGGTTTTCAAGATCAACACTAACGCTTTTCCCTGATTTTTCCAGGTTTTCCAGATCAATACTAACCTTTTCCCCTGATTTTTCCAGGTTTTCAAGATCAATACTAACGCTTTTCCCTGATTTTTTCAGGTTTTCAAGATCAATACTAACGCTTTTCCCTGATTTTTGCAGGTTTTCAAGATCAATACTAACGCTTTTCCCTGATTTTTCCAGGTTTTCAAGATCAATACTAACGCTTTTCCCTAATTTTTCCAGGTTTTCAAGTTCAATACTAACGCTTTACTCTGATTTTTCCAGGTGTTCCAAATCAATACTAACGCTTTTCCCTGATTTTTCCACGTTTTCCAGATCAATACTAACGCTTTTCCCTGATTTTTCCAAGTTTTCAAGATCAATACTAACGCTTTTCTCCGATTTTTCCAGGTTTTCAAGATCAATACTAAGGCTTTCCCCTGATTTTTCCAGGTTTTCCAGATCAATACTAACGCTTTTCCCTGATTTTTTCATGTTTTCCAGATCAATACTAACGCTTTTCCCTGATTTTTTTTTTGGTCGAAGGAAGATGCAGTACAGGATAACTGTATCGCGTTGCTTTGCTAAGTCAAACAGTGCACCGCCCTAACTGGTATTGGTAAAGAGCAGGAAAAAGCCACAATCTGAACAAAACTAAAAACTCACTTAGCCCGTTACGTCCCACATTACTTAGGCCTAAGGAGTTTTAGCAATATCCGAAAAAATAAAAAGGCAATGAAGTTTTAACTGAAATAAAGTGAAGGTTTTAGAAGTACAAAATTAAATCCGAATTCATTCTTTATAGGTGAAAGATTTTCCGGAAAAAGTTCCAATTCCCTGATTTTCGGTAAATATTTTTCAAATTCCCTGATTTTCCCCTGTATTTTTTTCAGGCTTGATAAATTCCCTGAATTTTCCAGGTTTTCCTGGTTTTCGAGGTAGAATGCCACCCTTGAAGGGTCAGGCATAACAGCGGAATAAATTTGTGTAAGAAACATTTCAGTGCAAGATACTAATCTCTAAATAACAAATTCTAGAACTAGAATGATAATTCTTAAGGGTAATTAATTAAGTAAGCTAATTAAGGTTAATTGCTAGGGTTTACCTGGTACTAATTAAAATTGCAAAATGGTAAAACTTAATGAACTAATCGAATGAATTAAATAGAATAATCTACGTACAATGGCTAATAAGGAATAGAGGAATACACTTCAGTTTTTGTTAAGGATTACACGCACACAGGATTTATCGACAGTTAGCATGGGAGTGCAGCCTCTGTGAAGGTAATTAAAGTAATTAATTAAAGGGCAATTACATCCATTTTGACATCCATACTTTACTTCTGGATCATTTACACAATAACTAAACACAAGAACTGCGGTAAGAATACGTTACGTACGTCCGATACAACAATTTTATTATTGCATCACCAAAACACGACACGGAAACCGCCATTGTTTTGCTGGAACGCGCAGAAATTAATGCGGACAGATGTTACTTTTCGATTTCGACTCGCAGCCGATTGATGCAGCTCGATTGGCAGTGAGAGATCAAGTGTCCGACGGCCTTAGCTGGCCACTACAACTGTCGGCCAGCTAAGGCCGTCAGACGGTCTATCTCTCTCAGCCAATAGAGCTATCTCAATCGGCTGCGAGTCAAAATCTAAGAGTGACATCAGTCGGCATTAATTTCTGCGCGTTCCAGCAAAACAACGGCGGTTTCCGTGTCGTGTTTTGGTGATGCAATAATTAAATTGTTGTATCGGACGTACGTAACGTATTCTTACCGCAATTCTTGCGTTTAGTTATTGTGAAAATGATCCAAAAGTAAAACATCCAAGTCAAAATGAATGTAATTGCCCTTTAAATAAATGTTAGTCCAAACAGTCTTAAAACGTGGTTGCCAAAGTTTTAGCTGTTGGAAGCTCAATTAGAATATAATCTGTAAATTAACGACCTGAACTTTTATCTGATTCATTATACTAGGAAACAGGCTTTGGGCCTTTTGTAGGCGGAGCGAACGGATCTTCATTTCAAACTTATATTTAGATTTTATTTGAATGCGATACCACTAAGTTGGGCTGTTTGCCTTTTGGTGTGACATACTGCTGCTCTTTGCTGGCCTTTTTCTTATTTTAGCCTTTTTTTTTTAAATATAGGCCTATGCTACGTGTCAAATTTACGGTAACAAGCTTTTGTCTGCACCAGCATTTAGTTTTTCTTTAGTTATTTGTAGCCTCTTTTCACAGCCAACACTAAAGATGTGGGCCATCCCCGCGAGTAAAGCACGTTTGGCCGCCGCTGTTTGAGCTACCGCTGGCAATAATTCTTACATTGTTTACAGGAACTGCTGTGCAAAATGTAGTCCTTATATTAAAATATTAATAATAAGGCGTTTAACTGCAAGCCAAACAATCATCAGTACGATAGGTTTTAACAATAGTCAGAAGATTCAAAAGGTTCACAATACTGCTTTGGTATAAGACTTGATACCGCCACCAACGAAAGTGTTGAGCCACACACCTCTAACACGCACTGCAACAGCGATCTCTATTAAATAATCTAAAAGAAATACAATCACAATTTAGGTTAAAAATGTGTTAGTTTTTAGACCTAGTTTTAGGTTTTAGGCGTTTTATAATTTTTAGCGTTTAGGCCTAATATTTATCTCCGATTTGATTTCGTAAGTAGCAGCTTACAACAGCTGTTCGAGATTAGGCCTAATCCTTCATTGTGATGCAACACGGTTTTTGGTTTCGAAATTTCACGTTACCATGGCAACCAGGAATCTATAAACTGAGAGAGGCAGGCATAACATTGTTTCGTGTTTTCGTGTTTCGCCTGATGTCAACTATCCTTTTAGTTTGGCCCTTTTAGTTTGGTCCTTTTAGTTTAGTTTAGCTTGGCCCTGATACGACGATTTCAGGTTTCATAGTCGGGATTCCCATCTCTAGTGTGGACGCCACTTTCGTTGCCATGATGAATTGAATAATTTCCAAGCATCCTTTTTCATATGAACTTACGTGTGTCGTTAATGGATTCCTTTTGTTTTTTTTTTATGGTTGTGTTTGTTCCTGTAGTGGTTAAATGCAACAGTCAAATGATACTATTTCATTGAGTTACGTCGAAAAAGATCATTAGCTAGAAAGAAGCAACCAAAATTTTATTTGCCGTGTTTTTTAAAGTTCACTTCACTACCATTAGCATGGTGTATGGTTCGTCGGAATTCCTTAACTATATTCAGGAATCCAAATTTACAATGGTGAGTGTTAGAAATAAATTCGAAATTTTTAAAGTTTCTACAGTAATAATTGTTCGATTTACGGCAAATTTTGGCTCAGCAATACTAATTAGGGTATGAAAGGTGGTACTAAATTTCATTCCAATCCGATCTTTCGTTTGGGCTCCACCCAGACTAAAAATGTGCAACCAACGGACGGACCAACATTTTGCAATTTGGTGTCCGTTATAGGCTACGCTTCGCTCACTCGCTCCGCCAAAAATGCACAAGTTTTTTATATATTCAAATGCATTTCACCGCCAGAAACATCACGTCCCAGTCATAAAAAAGTACATTTCTCACTTTTTCCAAAACAAAGTAAATCATAATAAAAAAGCAAAATAAAATAAAGCAAAATACGCATTTGAACAGCACTTCCAATCACGTGTCTGGTATTGGTAACGGCTGTGCAACAAATAAGTGGCTTCAACGTTACTTACTATGTGTTAGGTCATCGGCCCCGCTGCACAACAATTAGGGCCACTTGAAATAATTTGTCAAAAATTGTATTCGCATTATGGTAAAGACAAATCCGGCAGCAAGAGAAAAGTGGAGCATGGGGGGGGGGGGGAGCAGAATATACGTATAGCTTTTCTTCAGCGATATGCAGGCATAGTGGGAGGTTCTTTCTATTTCATAATTTAGACGCAGAGGATGTTTGGCTCCTTATATTCCAGTTTTCTTTTTTTCTCTTGTCTTAAGGCCGTGAAAAGAAATAGGTTTGTTTCTCGGGTATTTTCATTCAAAAAGTAACCAGGCCACCAGGCTTTTTATTTTATTTTTTATTTTATTGGAAGTAACTCAAGTCTTACTTTCAACTGCTCAAAACACTTGCATTTTAATTTTACGGAAAAACTTGCAAAACACTTAATTTTACGGAGCTGAAAGTGGTTAATTTAGGCTAAATAATACTTATTTTCAGCTAACTGAATTGCTTTTCCTCGTAACGGTAATACATTTGGCTTGAACTAGCAAATAAAAAGCTTCGACAAGGGGCAAATTTGACCACCAGGCAGGGCCTGAGAAACAACTAATTTTTTTTTCGCGGCCTAAAGTAAACATTTTATTCACATAAGCTAGGCTGTTATTATTATTTTATTCTTTTCTTTTCTTTCCTGCTATTGACGGAGGAGCACAGCGTTGTTGTACCGTATTTATGATCTCGCTAGGCACCATTTTGAATTTCCTTTAATAACGTATTAAATAAAACATCTGTTTTCCTTAATTACCAAAATATTTCCTTAAATCTAATTTCCAGTATTTAATTGTTGTTAAATCCACTGCAAGACTCCACGCTCAATCCCAACTTACCTTTGAAAAAGTACGTTTTTCTACAAGCACAAATTCCATCAAGCTTGACCAATAATGATGTCGAAACCAATTTTGCCGAAATTTATTTGTTCATCTATTTATTTTATTATCATTAATTTTTAATTGTTTATGTTTTTATCACTCTCTAATGTTCTCTGATTGATCTTTAAAAGAATTTTTTTTTATCTAAAAGAATCCAAAGCGAATAAACATAATTTGGAAATAATTTTATCTACCGTTTCCAAAGTAATCCATGATAGGCAATCTCAATCGCAGGTCAAGCTCAATTTCTCACGCATATTTCAAATACACTTAACCATTCACTGAAGTGTGTGCGGCCTATCTTGAGTTCGCTGCAACACGAACACAGATAATCAATTGTACGTTTTTGGCAGCAGAGTGCCTTGTTGATATCCAAGATGGTTACAAAAACAATGGCGGTCGTCGATTAAAGCCGCCCCTCCAGGAAGACGTAGTCGCTCGTAAAATACTTCCAGGACTCAAGATACGCCGTGCACACAATAATTACGGTCGACAAGTCAATAAGAGTAGCTGATTGATCTGAAAAGTCGACAAATTCAGAGTTCATTGAGGATATAACTCAGTTTCACTGTAGGACTCTTTAATTTGCACATGGAGCTGATTTATTTGATCGATTGAAAGTTTCTCTTCTTTTGGATGTTCTCTTAACCCTGTCGGATAGATTCGTTCTCTAAGGAATTAAGTCCTAGGGTCATTATGCGGTGATATATATTTTTTGTCTTTCGTAGCTGCTGTTCGGCGACAGTGGGTCGGCAATTTCGAATTCCAACTCTTTTCAGATTTATTGACTACTAATGAGCTGTGATGGCACACGATCGCTTTCTGTGCATTTTGAGGATTCCTGAAGACCGTTCTGCGGTTCACTAACGAGTTTGGCTGCAATAAATCGGGGACGTTATCATCGGGTCCATTGGTGTTTACGCGTTCTTTAGCAGGCCAGTGTCTTATTTTTCTCTCAACGAGGTCTAATTGAGGGGTGAACCAGTGTCTTATGGCTTCCAGACGGAACGCTTAGAGGATTGCACAACATTTACTTAGCGTACTGCATCTCAGTGGAGAGTCACTCGATAGAAGAATACCAATACACCAGGTTTTGATAATGGAGGGAAACCTAATTCATATCTGGTTAATTTGAGGAATGAAGGATGTATATCTATATCTGCTATGTGTAATTATTTCAGGATTCATAGGGTTTAAAGGATGACGGGAAGGATGTGGGGGTTGCTAGCTAATTCGTCCCACTTACACTGATGAATCGGTGAAAAAGAGTTTCTTGTTTGGAGTAGGAGCATTTTTGTGGCGAAGTGGTTTCTGCGCAGTGAGTTCGAAAAGTAAAGTCGGCTTCTTAGTACGTTCGATATTCTGTTGCAGAGGAATAAACAATTCTTGTGATATATGGATCATGGATCAGCTAGCTTTACTTGAGCTTGATCAATTTTTTTTAATTGTCTGTGTTTCAGGATCGACTTTTGAACTGGGTGATAAATAATTTTAAAGAGAATAATCCAAAGATTGTCAAGAAGTTTTCCTTTTCTGTCAGTAATCCTTCACATGTCCATGTTTACGATGTCCCAGATGATGAAATTCCTGATCTTTTTTGCTGCCACAATATTACCGAGAACAAGTCTAGTCTCGAATGCCAGGAAGATGGTGACTCCAGAAAGAGTCCCGTTTCCAAATTATTTTTTTCTGTTTTATTTTTCCCACTTTTTTTAGTCACAATTTATAATTTGTACATTTTTGCATGATTTAGTCGAAATAGAGTACCCTATCCAAAGAGTGTCAAAAGACATTCCTGGTTAATTAGTAATCTTTCACATGTCCATGTTTGTGCCTTACCAAGATGTAAAACCATGATTTTTTGCTGCCATATAATGTTTCCTGAAACAAGTCCACTGCTCTCAGATGCCAAAAAGATGGTAATGCCAGACAATTTTGTATTTCATTGTCACCTTTTTATTATTATTTTTTTTTCATTCACGGTTGTATTGTTTTTTGTTATACATATTTAAAAGAGTTTTACACGATTTTCGCTTTGTTTTATTATTAACCACTCTTCAACACATACAGTTTAATACCTTGAAAACTGTTTCACAAAGCGTTTTGCACAGTTCGAACAAAGATGAATGGAAATATTTTAGGTTTAGTAAGATTGTTTGCACTTAGATTTTGTGAAGCCAACGGCAATTTCAATACTCTTCCATTTGTCAGATGTTACTTCCTGCCTTTTGGTGTTGAATGAATCTCCAGAAAATTAATCGGGTTGCAAACATTGCCCCAACTTATCAACAAAATCGCAAAAGACTAGTAAATTGTTTTTAATTGATATTTTTTATATTAGGATTATTTGTAAATGCGTGTTACTGTAATATTCAAGTGTAAATTATCTGAATTGCACTTCTACTTTTGCATCTCACGTGTCACAAACAAACCAAACCAAACCAAAACAAACCAAATACAGAGCGAGGCCAAAGTATGGTCTCACTCGGGGCGGCTTAAAATAAATTTTGCATCCGGGAAAGCTGCCTTTTTTACCTCCCACCCCCACCCCCTTCCCACTCGGGGTTTGGAGCACCATAGGGATAAGGTACACTGACGGTTAGCATGACTGTCTCGTGTGCAAGAGGTTCCTAGTTCGAGTCTGATCTCAGCCAACCCTGACATTTTGGGAAGTGAAGGTTTTACTAGGAATTTCCAATACTAAATAACCTAGCAAAATAGTCCCTCTCACCTTTTGGTGTCTTGGCTGGCAGCGCGACATTTGGTGACGTGGCTTTGGATAGCAGCAAACCCCCAAAGGTTTTTAGCGCACTGCCTCCCCCCCCTCCAACCAACACACAGGATTTTCACCAACCTACTTACAAACTTACAATATTTGTAGTCATGTGTATTCAAATGTGAAAAGAAAAAATCGCAAGGTAAAGGGAAAACGAAGCAGACAGTCTGCATGAAAGACTGGCCTTGTGAGGATGCAAGATACACTAATCTGAGAAAGAAAGAAAATACAATTGCCCCAACTGGGACTCTAACCCAGGACTTCCCACTGACTAGGCCGGGCACTCTAACCACTGTACTACTGGGGCGGATACTGGCTACGGTAGCTGTTCTGTCTTTCGCAGTGGTGACCTAGAGGTCACATACACAAGGAGCGAAAGCAACATTGCGTCTTAGCCTCCACATCTTCAGGTCACCACTGACAAAGACTGAACAGCTACTTAGCTTGGCTGGAAGCAGTAGCCAGTATCCGCCCCGGTAGCACAGTGGTTAGAGTGCCCGGCCTAGTCAGCGGGAAGTCCTAGGTTTAAGTCCCAGTTGGGGTATCGCAGATTAGTGTATCTAGTCAGTTAATGGTTTTCAAGGAAAGTTGCACAGAATTTGTCTCAAGAAATATTTGAAGAGATCGGAATTTCTATGTGCCTTCGAAAACATTACCTGTAAAATTAGCTTTCTCTTTCTGACTGCATGTTTCCCTAAAGAACAAATTTATTAATCCACCACCTCGGTAGCCCCAATGCACATGCAGGCACGCACTCCACCTATAAAAGCGACAATCGAGAAAGGGCCTTTCTTTCTCTAACTTTGCCATGTACGGACACTACCATTTCCCTAAAACGAATGGATATTTGCAACTTCCCAGAGGCGTCCATTTGGCCTTTCCAAAAGAGCCCCTTTTGGCTGTTTTCCATCTGTGTCTACCAAAGCAAGCCTTCCTCTGTCTCGCCGGCCACCTTTCAGTCCGCAGTGCTTGACCGGCCTCCCGTCGGACCCAGTTGCCAGATATTTTGGCACTCTGGCTCCTGGCATGAGGTGCGCCTCCAACCTCCAGCCTCTGCTTCTCTGAAAGACTGTTCTTTGGTCCCTCTGCTTTGCATTCTTTGGGGTTCTGCAGGTGATAGGGGACTCATTTTGTTAATACACTATCAACCGACGCCAACTTCAGATGCTTTCTTCTAAACCTTCATGATCCATCATTGTGAAGGTGATATTTTGGAGTAAGCTATTTAAGTCGTTCATTTCATTGGATCTGAACTTTTCCTACCATACCTTCCGCCACAGGATCGTGTGTTTTCCTGTCATAAATCTATCCAGGATCAATGCTTTCTCGACCCAGGCTTGTTTCGTCGTTGCATTGCGTGGATTCATCTCCATGCTACCTTTCGGATTCAGCAGCAGGCTTGATCTGTTTCTGTTTTCCTACCAACCTCATTCTGCCTTTGACTGCAGAAACCTTAAAAAGAGATTCATGAAGAACTCCCTCGACCATTTGCCGAGGTATCCTATCCGGGAGACTCGGCGCCAATGACTACACACTTCTTCCCGCCACTGGGCTTGGAACAGACTTCAGATGGTCAGAAGCTACCCCTTCCCTGTCAGTGCCCTGAAGACGGGATCTTCTCATCAACCCGGCTGCTCATCCATACACCCCAAGTGTTGCCAACGGGGTTTTCCCGCCAATGCGTGTCCCAAGCAGAAAGGCATTACCGGAGGGAAGCAGATGCTCTTTTTGGTCTAGCTATGACGGCGGCTAATCGTCCCTCTTTGGTCCGACCGCTTCTTGAAGACTCTCGCCGCTCCGGGTAAGCCCCCCCCCCTTCTGGTGGCTCATTTATGGCTGCGCTGCACCTTCATTGACGCCAGCTTTGAACTTGCATTGGATGACTCTTTCGGTCGACTGCATACAGTCTGGCATACTCATTCTCCGATCTTCTTCGTGGCCGGCTCCGGCCTGTCAATTGACGCCAGCTACCGCCTCATCTTCTGCTTCTACACAGACTTGATAGCCGTGACACCTCCGTGCCATCACCGTTCTTAGTATCTGCGTGGCCACCAGGCTTTCGGTCCACCCAAAAGCGGCAGCACTTCCGTGCGATCACCTTCCCTTTTCGCTCGAAACCAATGGCCTTTGGACACGCCATGCTTCACGGCCTCACACCACGAAAGTCCCTTTCAGTCCACAGCGAATCCTTTCGGAATGCGGCCAACGTAACGTCGCAGCAATGAGACTCGACCATGGGTACAGTACGATGCCTCGTCCTAGTCCAGCCAAGATGGTGGCCTTTCGGCGTGCCATTCATGGAGGCCTCTCTTCGTACCGCAATCTTCTTTCATCTGAGCCAATGTCATCGAACTTGGAAAATGTTTTCTTCCAAAAAAAAAAAAAAGAAACCAAACTACTGCCTTGAACTGCGACCAGGACTTCGACACTCTTCTCATGACCATGGGTCGGGATACGATCAACGTGCTACACAAACCCAGGATGCACTGACAACACAGGCACCATCCAGTAGTCGTCACGAGCATCTGCTTCCATCCCACAATGCCTTTCTGCTTGGGACACGCTTTGGCAGGAACACCCCGTTGCGTAGCAGCCTCGTTGGACAATTAAAAAATTTTTTTAAAGAATAAAACCTTCACCAGCGTTTCCTTTCAGAAAAGGCAAACACGGGAGATGAAACAGCAAACCACGTCCTTCCATGTGGGAGGGCAGGTGAGAAAGACGTGGGTTATGGAAATTAGCACCACCACGTGGGTTTCACGACAAGTCTACCTTACTGGGGTTGTTTTTGCATATTTTCTTTCTTTCAAATGTATTTAGTTTAAGTGTGTCAATAATAGGAAAATACTCCTTAATATATTTGCCTTCTGGAAGAAGGTGGTTGTGCACTGGGGGTTGGTGTGTTAAAATAACCAAAGATTCCAAATTAATTCTGGCCCTAGTGTTTTTTTCAGTAAACAAGATTTGTATATTATCCAGTGCGGGGGTGTGCCCTGTAGATAGTTTACGGGGTGAGGTTCCTGTTGCAAAACAGTGCTGTACTAAGGAGTTTGACTCCACATGTAATTTGAAATTGGATTTGTGTGATGCATTCGATCTTTAACTTTTTAAGACTCTGTCCCACGTAGGTTCCTGGGCAATGGACATGTAGTTTCTCCACATGGGATCCGATAAACTACATGCCCAGCAACGTACGTGGGGCAGAGTCTTCAAAAACTAAAGATCGAATTGCATCACACAAATCCAATTTCAAATTGCATGTGGAGTCAAACTCTTAGTACAGTCATGTTTTGCAACATGAACCCCGCAAGCTATCTACAGGGCACCCCCCGCACTGGATAATGTACAAATCATGTTTACCGAAAAAAACACTAGGGCCAGAATTAATTTGGAATCTTTGGTTATTTTAACACACCAACCCCCAGTACACAACCACCTTCTTCCAGAAGGCAAATATATTAAGGAGTATTTTCCTATTATTGACACACTTAAACTAAATACATTTGAAAAAAAAGAAAATATGCAAACACAACCCCAGTAAGATGGACTTGTCGTGAAAACCACGTGGTGCTGTTAATTTCCATAACCCACGTCTTTCTCACCTGGCCTCACAGGTGGAAGGACGTGATTTGCTGTTTCACCTCCCGTGTTTGCCTTTTCTGAAAGGAAATGCTGGTGAGGGTTTTATTCTTTTAAAAAATTTTTAAATTTTATAGTTTCAGCAATTTATATGCTGGGTGTGACACGGCAGTTTGTGCTATGATTTACATTTATACAAACCTGATGACGGAGTAGACTTAACTCAGAAACGTTGTGAGTTTTTAATGTTTGTGCACTTTCTGGCTTTCATTGTTTTTAATCAGCACAGGTGCCTTAAGTTTTCAATTTCGATAAGTAAAGAATTGTGGATTCAAATCCTATCCAAGCAAAGGTTATCTATTGCCCATCAGGAAGACCAAAAAAAAAAAAAAAAAGACAAAAGGCAGCAGCTCAACTGCATACAAGGGAACTGACACCCTAGGGAAGGCATTAGGAATTTTGACAATTCCTGATTCACAAGCCAGAATTGACAGTACTTCACCCTCTCTCTCATCGGTCACAAGTTCATCACAAGATCTGTCGGCACAGTTCGCTGCTCCTGCCGCAAAATCGATGGCAACCAGTTCTTTGGATAAGTGGTCTTCCACTTAAAAAAGAAACGAAAATTTTTGCTTCAGTCTAGGATAGTGGATCTCCTCCCTCCATTCCTTAATCGGCAGCATTGGGGATTTTTTCCTGCCTTTCTGCCTCTCGAGCTTCAAAAAACAGCCACGATCACGCACCCGTAAAGAAACTTTTGTCATCAGTGAATATACCACAGCGGCCACCAAACAGTTGATGTTGAACTTGAAGAATTACGCCATTTTTCCATCGATTGGATTGGACTCGTCGACAGCAAACGTTCCTGTGACAGTGGCCGCTGTCCAAAACCACCAACACCTTCAACCGTGAAGAAAGACATACTGAAAGGTTTGCACCTTTCCCGCAGGAAAGGAAAGACCATCGAAAAGAACTTAATTCCTGTGAACAAGATGATAAAGGGCCTTTCAAATGAACTGTTCTCCTCACAGCAAAATGTCTCTGTTATGCCTGCAGAAATTGAAAAAAATAAAGAATCAAATGCACGCATGTCTTCAGACCCAACTGGCTAATGCCAAAGTTAAAAAATCTTCCCCAAGACTGTCGAACACTCTTTGGCACTGGAGGAGACACATCTGTAACGGATCAGTGTCACGCAAATCCAAGTTCAGGGTATTCTCTTACCTTCCAAAGAAAGTCGACACGAAGTCAAGGAGAACTCCGCAAGACCCACATCATTTTCCGAGTGCTAGCCCTCCAGACATTCTGTTGACATTCATCCCTGCTATAGCAGATCTCGCTACCTCGGATCCTTCAACATCGAACTATTCACCACTTTTTAAACAGAAAACTTGTTCCTCAAACCTCGCATTTCACTGACGATACTACACCAAACATTATTGCTCAGGAAAAGTACTTCCGAAACAAAAGTACTCTGTGTTTTCATTGTAGCAATATGATGACGCGGACGATTTTATACCACTTTCTGCTGTGCTTAAACAGAAATCCAGTTTGAAATCTCGTGACTTTCCATGGTTCGACTGCCGAACGAAGGCTACTGGCTTCACATTCAACTTTCGTGTTTGCCCATAACGCCTCTGACATTATAGATCTTCATTCGTTTTTCTTCTGCCGTTTCAACCGAAAAAAAAAACATCATCGCAAATTTCTCAAATTTAACTATTAACTAATCACAACCTTAAAAATCTAACAACATAAAAGGGACACATTAAACTCTGGGGTTGTTCCCTCTTTTCCACTTACGGGAAAGAAAGTTTGGTAAAAATTAAATGAGACAATAAAATGAAACAAGAACACAACTGTGATCTATGGTGCATGATTTTGTGCAACAACAACAACAATAACAACAACAACAATAACAACAACAACAACAACACAAAAAACGCTGTTCTGCACATATTTTGTGACGAGGCCCTGTGGTAGTCAGAATAATCACAATGTTTAGGAATTTTTATTGTTGTTAGAAATAAATGTAACTTATGGCTGTGGTCTTTGATGGGAATGCTATGCATGCAAACCGACTGAGGGCTGGTGGCTAAGCTGTAGCAGGAGATTGTTAAAAGTGTAAAACATAACTAGAACACTATGACGAGTAAGTACGTCAGCACATTTGTTTGTTTTGAGTTTCGTTTTGCCATTCCAAGTATTTTTATCTTTCTTACCTTTTTTGTTTTTAAGGTTCCTCAGATCGTTAAAAACTCGTGAAAAAGTTTAAACTGAAATTTTGAAGTAAAATGCAAAACTACCTAGTGGCGTGGCACGCCGAAAAATTAACGGCGGCGGGCAGCGGCAGCGTGCCGAAATTATTTTTCATGAGCAACGGCGTGCGGAATATTAGGAAAATCATCGGCGGCGGCATGGCGTGGCGGCGCACGGGTCTACGACGGGATGTCGCGCATAGGCAAGGCCGGCTAAGATAAGTGTTGATCCAGGAAGCAGCTACTATCTCAGCTGGCCTTGCGCATAGGACCGCGATCGTTTCTTCCAGTTGCTGTCTAGCGAGCCTATCGTAAATTCCACATTTCCAATTGTAGCATAATACACTCGAATACAATTTTTACGTTCGGAGCAGTCCCACTTACGTTTCATAATAAGTAATCACTAGTTTGTTAGTCCAGGTGGTCCAGAGTTGCGTCCATTCGTGGTCCAGAGGTACATCGATTCGTTGGATCGACAACGATAGCCATGTTGATATCAGAGATAACAAATACATGACGCAACAAAGAACACAACTGACGTCAGAGTTGGTGCATGCGCAGTCCAATTTATTTAGGAAAAGCAGTCTTGGAAAAGCCACCTACATTAACGGCCGTATCGTATCAGACCAAAAAAGGCAACTAAAATCAACAATTGACATAGAAGCAAGCGCAAGTTTGTTAGGTGCTGCCATCTCTACACCAAGAGGCGAAATTTCAAAGTAACCGACGAGGGTTCCAAATTCTGCCAACCGATGACGTCACTTCGCCAACTTGTTGCGTTGGTATTTGTTTCGCCTTCTAGCGGAGCGTTGTGGAAGGCACAGCTGATATGGCCTTTACTGTAGGTGGCCATGTCTTAGGTGATGCGGAGTCATACCATGCCAACTTCGCTTGCTAGCGTATAGGAGCTTGATTAGGTAAATCAAGCTCCAAAAAGAAGAGACTCTTCTTCGCATGAACAACCCTCAAACAATGTGCTTCGGACGTCATTCTCGTTTTAATTCTTGAACATGTTTACACTCAAAAAAACCTCACGACAACCAAAGAAATCATTGCCTTTCAGCCTGCCTTTTACACCATGATGAGACGCTACAATCAAAACACTTCCGGCCAACATCAAACTGGATACTCTCAGGACTTTAAGAAAGACCATTCCCTCAACCTTCTTCCTTGCTGCCGCTTTTAGACATTCACTAATCGGATAATCTCCAAAACTTGCTCTTAGCAGAACAACCGTGGATTTCGAGCCAAAGTAATCCCTAATCTGGGTGAGGACTTCCTGCTCTTAAGGAAAGTCGAGACTTAAACCACATTATCTCTTCGTCAATGGACTGAGCTAATCCGTTCCATCTAGACTACACGATTCCCAACCAGAAGGGAAAACATTTTCTTCTTCCCAAGGGGAATGATCTAGAACTTTCTTGAAGATGTTGCTATGCTACCGAAGGACATTTCCCGGGGCCCCACCCCCCAAAAAAACAACGACCTTCCCCCCCCCCCCCACCTTCTGGCCCTTTTCACCACTGAATCGGATTCGCACCCATTGTCGACATCTTACACTTCTCTTTTTTTTTCAAAAAAAAATCTACATTATAAGGAAAAGTTTCATAGCAAAAACGAAGACAACCCCCAAGCTAAAACGACGACAAGAACCCCCGAAGCGGCAATGAAAACGGACGCGTGTGTCAATTCTTCGGCTAGAAGTTGAAACTGGTACGTTGTTGCGTTGAAAATTTGAAATTGGCACATTGTTGCCTCGACTAGCAGTTTACTCTGTGCGGGCATCTCAGCGGCAAGTCTTAAATAACGTCAGGTACGAAGGACAGTTATATTTCACAAGGTACGGATCGCTTGACAAGTCAAAGCGATACATTGGGAGAGGGGGGGGGGGGGAGCCTGAACGCAAACGCGGAGAATGCCCGTGTGTCGGTTAGTGCGTCTATTAGCCCATCTCTTTAGAAAATAGACGCACAGCTTCTTTGCGGTACGGGTGATCCCATCATGGAATTCCCTTTCTGAGGAACCCATTTCGAGTAACAATGCCGCCATCTTCCGACGACGCCGGAATTCAGCATCACTTAGCCGGTTTCTAAAAATACCTGAACGCGTCTCCACACAAAAGATGTAATCCCATTACACTTGTTCAGGCTTCTCAGCTCCTAAACCCTTATAAACCCCCATATTAACTTGACCAGGTTTGGTGTTAGTGGAGTTGCGCCCCTTCCAATTCCTTACCGCTTCCTAGTGGTTAAAATTTTTATTATTATTTATATTATATATTACATAAAGAGATTGGAGGGGGGGGGGGGACAATGCATCTGTTACCATTAAGCATATGATTACGCATTAACTGTACCTACAAGGTACATTTAAGCCCGTGTCAGACGATAAGATTTTCACTCACGACAGGACTAAAAATCGGGTCGCGAGTAGAGGTGGGAGCGGGTCGGGTAAACCGCGGTTCGATACGGTTCTGGTCGGTTCCAAAAAAAATAATTACTGCAGTTTGCGGGCAACTGCGGGTCTGAAAAATAAAATTACGTGCGGTTTCGGGTAAACCACGGGTGAACCGCAGCTAAAATAAATAACCGCTGTTAACCGCGTGTCATAGAAAATGCGGAACAATCGTGACTATTGGGTTTTTTTCCATGCTTCCCTTCACCATGACGGCAAGGCCAATTGAGGTAGAAAATGCAAGACCCGAAACTGAAACTTCAGTGCGCCGTTAATAGCAAATTAAACCGTACAAACAGCAAACGCACGATTGAAGAGGAGAAAGGGACGCACGCTGGCATGACGTTTTAAAACTTATTTTAACTAACTAAAAAAAAAATCTGTGAAGAACAAAAAATAATAATCAAATCAAGAACAAGAACGGCGTTTGTTGATTTAGAACAATGGCTTCGTGTGGCTTTGTTTTGTTTCCAACATTTTTTTTTTCGTAATCAATGTCTTTGTTAGATTTGTATTTAGCGGTTAACCGCGGGTAAACCGCGTTCGGGTCGGGTCGGGTCTTATTACAGCACACATTTGCGGTTTCGGGTCGGTTCGGTTGTCAATTCAGACATTGCGGTTCCCTGCGGGTCGGTTCCAGTTTCTGTAAATGCCGGTAATTTCGGTTCCCAAAAATTGGACCCGTGCCCACCTCTAGTCGGGAGGGTAAGTTGGCTCGTGTGACATGGGGCAGACGACAAAAGTTGGGAGTAATTAAAGAGTCGTCCAGACTCGATGGCCAGGCTAGGCGGCCAGCCCTCCGGGTACCGACTTTTTCTCACGTGACCGATAGAGGCCAATGGTGAACGCATACGAGGCATTCCAGAAAAAGGGTTGAAGTTGGACAAAAAGAGTGTTTGTTTATCCTGAGGGCAGTCGGGAGTGGAGGAAATCTGCCAGTGTGACAACCAAAGACACGACAAAATGTGGGGGGAAACCATTTCTGCCCTTAGGACAATCGTGTCGTGAGTGAAAGTCTTTCCGTCTGACACGGGCTTTAGTTTTGGGAGGAAAGGAGGAAGGGAGAGGGGAGGTAAAGGATGGGAGGGAAAAAGCAGTATGCCAAGAAGCAAAATTACCTGTCGCGCTCAACGTTCAGGCCACACCTACCGAGAACTGGGAAACAACCACGGGAGAAACAAAACCCCGGGCGAAGCCGGGTACGACTGCTAATAATATATATACTTAAACTGTAAACCGTTAACAGTCCCTAACTCCACATCCCTCCAAACCCAAAATTGGTGAAACCCCATTGTTTGGATGTTAGCCCAATACCCTAGGGTACACCTCTGCTGGTGCCAGCCACCTTTTTGACGAGATCTTCTGTAAATGCTAATTACAGATACAAAATAATTATAGATACAAAATTCAGCCAGTCTAGCGGGGGCCGGCATTTTCCTTTCCCCCCCCCCCCCCCCACAACCAACATATTGAAAATATGCACCTTTTTACAGCTATACGTGTGTTATGGAGCAGTTGACTATGTAGATGGCACTCGTGTGAGAAGTTCACACTTCCAGATTCTCACCCACACTGTGGTAAACCATTTTATTATTATTAATTGCAAGAATAAACCTGCCATCACTCTTTTTAACTTTACGGCCGATTTTTTTTTAATTTTAAATTGATATTCAATTTTAATGTTATTTTTTTCATCTCATTTGTCTCATATTTAAATGGCCAAAGTTCTTCTTACACTTTGGAATTTTTTAATTAGTCTGGTGTCCAACTTAACCTGCTATGTTTTTCCCTCCAGAGCCGTCTACTCGGACAACCTCCCGGGTTGCAAGGCCTTTAGGCTTTACGTCTCAATGCGAATGATGTCGGAAGTGTTACGTCCCGTTTCGCCAAATCCCGTTTCGCCAAAAAGAAAGCAGATTAACAGTTTTTGCCTCGAGCCAATCCCGTTTTGCCAAATCCGGTTCTCCAAATAACGTTCACGAAATTTTAGACACATGAAACATTAAAACATTTAAACACGAACATTTATAACATGATAATGGTCAGACATTTGTAGACAAACAACTGTTTTGCAGAATAATTTGTTTCAAATTTCGTGCCACGCTCGCTACGGCTAAACACATCACATCAGAAACCGTAACTAATCACAAATTACTTTCAATTAGGCATGCCTCTTTAACTTCTGCAATGTTACATTTTTGAAGAATATTTTCATTCTGAGAAACGGGATCTTCAAAATGGCAATTCCCGTTTGGGAAAGGGAATTGCCATCACGTGTATAGTAAAATATTCTTAAAAGAGAACCTTGGTATCGACGTAGTGACGACCAAGCATTCTAAACAATATTTAAAGTACACGCTTTTCTGTCTGTATTGCCAGTTTTCAAAACGCTAATAAATCAATTGGTCTTTTTCTACCACTGCTTGTCTCTGTTAAATGTTTGCCTTTTAAAGTCGTATTACGTAGAAATAAGGTATTAAATTTCGTGTACGTAAAATTTTGTCAAATTCGTTTTGGCGAAACGGGATTGGTCCC